>NQII01001778.1:13645-28290 GCA_002778355.1 Clitarchus hookeri
CCCCCCTTCCCCCAGCGAATGAACTGCGTCGCAGATTGTTAGTCATTCACGTGTTTTTGCAAAACTGTTAAACGAGCGTCCGATGTGCTGATCCACGAAAAGAATAAACACTTAAGGGGGTAGTATCCCCCCCATCTTCGAATTTTCTTACAAATCTTCGTAATGTAAATGTATGACCAGAAACAAAAAATCAAAGCTCGACATGACATAGAGGACTACTTAACGAATTTTTGGAAAATTGTAGGGTTTCAATTATATGCTTCATTTCATATAAGAAGGCCACATTCTGACAGTCAGTGAGTGGCAACGTAACGTATTCAAAACAAACAACACGCCATTTACAAAATCCT
This sequence comes from Clitarchus hookeri, assembly GCA_002778355.1. Taxonomy (NCBI): domain Eukaryota; kingdom Metazoa; phylum Arthropoda; class Insecta; order Phasmatodea; family Phasmatidae; genus Clitarchus; species Clitarchus hookeri. Next base: position 13,996 of record NQII01001778.1, read on the forward strand.
GTATCAGCTGATACACGAACGAACATAAATTAATATAACGTTGGCTGTTCTGAGAGCAGTGCCGACGCACATCAGACAAGCAGAAAATACGCGGATAAGAAAGAGTTCGTAGATTAATTAATANGCCGACGCACATCAGACAAGCAGAAAATACGCGGATAAGAAAGAGTTCGTAGATTAATTAATACATTTTATTATACGCAGTCATAAAACAGCAGTTTTTAGTTTTAGAAATGAAACTTCGTGATAAAATAGTAATGTATAGGTGTTCAAAATGAGATGCACAGTAAAACGATCCGTATCCAAACGTAAGGAAAAAACGTAAACTTTTTTCAAGTTTCCAGACTCTCTAACCATATGCTGCCATCTTTCGAGGGATAGGCGCGCTATCTGTTACAACACGCCCTACCACGCTATCTGTTATCCATATTCCGAACTACATCCAGAAACATATTATAGTTTTGTTGTTTAGAATAACGTATTCACACGCATATACAAATGGTTTTATTTTCCCGCGAGCTCTGTATAATTTTTAAAGTAACATATATTTTATGTACAACGATTTGGAGTAAAAGTCATTTATATTCGGCCGGTAGTCGTTCGTCTACGTAAATTATTCGCCATATTGTTCTCTCGAAACCCATCTCCTTGTCTCCGTAGAAAGTGAGGCATGCGTGAATAGTTTTTAAGCAATTCTAACGTTATTCCACGTCACATATTTCCAACTCGAATATATTAGCTATAACGTCCAAAGTGTGATAATAGATACAACAGACCGTCTCGCAAATGTTAACCCAAATTCACAATTTCGGACAAATTAAAAAAGAGTTAGCAAATATTTATTTTTTTGCAACATTTTATATTTTTACTTTTATAACCTACTTATTTTTTTTAAACAGATGTCAGTCTTAAAATATCTTAACATTTGTTTAGCATTACGGTACAATGAGAAGTGGATTAGCTGATAGCGTGTTGGTAAAAAATACAGCCCCCACTTGACGGACCAGCTGATGGCGGAAGGATACGTAGTCAGATGTAAACAGTGGCGCTACTTTCGCCGAGCTGTCAAANGGTACAATGAGAAGTGGATTAGCTGATAGCGTGTTGATAAAAAATACAGCCCCCACTTGACGGACCAGCTGATGGCGGAAGGATACGTAGTTAGATGTAAACAGTGGCGCTACTTTCGCCGAGCTGTCAAAAAGTGGCCCTCTTATATGGTACAGAATATACCTGTATTTTCCCACGTGGGATTGAAATTATTAAATAATTGGGTAACGTTTGATTACGGTTACAGATGTGAAACTAATAATGTAAGAAAAATATGTGGGATTTTGAAATAACTGTTAAAATATTCCCTATGCCTTGACTAGCTTGGTTTTTTAATATTGACTAGAAAAATTAAGTTATGGAGGAAAATACGTAAATCCAAGATGTCAGGCACATTATAAATATCACTTTTGAGTGCTCCAAAATGGTTCAAAACTGTTATTATAAAGCGTTTTATTAAAAATATACCCATCAGATAAATACAAAACTACTCTAGGGCCCTGCATTGTACCTTCCACCAATGACCTTCCACCAATAACCAAATACGATCACCGTCGAAGGTCCCATAGGTACACGCAGGGTGACTAGAACACTACACACGTTAGTTCAGAGCCTTGCGCTTAGAGGCGNACGTTAGTTCAGAGCCTTGCGCTTAGAGGCGATGGGGCACTTGATGCGCGTGGCAGTGTCGCCCTTATTGCTCATGCGCATATCGGCTTCAAACGCGGGGAAAAAATGGCGTGTGGGGACTGCACCCAGGGCAAGGCAACACCCTCCGAGTGACGGTCTTTCCAGCTGGGACACGTAGGTGACCATCATCCCCGGGCATGACAGAAGTGAGACCCTGGAATGGAGCGGCGCTGGAATGCAAGGGCGGGGGAAGCGGGAGTGCCCCGAGAAAACCTGCCGGCAAGCGGCATCGTCCAGCACGATTCCCACATGCGAAAGTCCGGGAGTGGACCCGCCGGGGATCGAGCCCGGATCGCCGCGGTGGGAGGCGAGCGCCCTGGCCACTACGCCACCGCTGCCCCACCCCTCCCGCTTTCAAACGCGTGACAAAGCTCAAGGTTCGTGGCCACCTTAAGTGGAGGACCTTACCCCGTAATTTTGGATTATTAGTTTTTTTTGTTTGTTCACGTTTTTTTTTAAAGAAAATTCTGAAAGTGGCCTTGCACCCAACTAGTTATCGATCTTACACTGCAGTACAGACAATACACGGTCATTAAAAACTCATNGTACAGACAATACACGGTCATTAAAAACTCATAAGTACTTTAAAATATTAAATGTGCCAGAATTTTATTAAACCAAAATTTTGACATAAATATGAGTTCATGCTTCAGTCTTTATGTTTGTACTACTGTGTAAAGTCGAACACTAGTTAGGTATAAGGGCATTTTCAGAATTTTTATTTTAAAAATATTATTAAGTTAGAAAACCCAATAATCCGATATGTTCCCCATAAGGTTGTTGCCAAACATTGTTCAGTTTGTACGCATTGTGTGCAATGGCATTTTCCTCGAATAAAAAAAAAAACATTACAGTTTATAATTGTTGAGTAATTTGTTGTCAAATCCGAAATCCTTCTGTTTTGCTGCAGCCATAATAACAAATACTAGCTAAGATGCACAAATGAAAACATTTAGATCGTGAACTAATGCCATTGGCTACCGCGTGTTATATATATGCAATCATCAAATAACAGTTCACGCATTAACATTTTTTTTTAATAGGCTTTAAATGGTCTTAGCTATGGTTTTATGAACAAAGTCGGCAACACGAGGTCCAGAGCTTACTAGAAGGTCTGTTGTCTTCAGCATTTCTGTTCCTAACTACGCGAAATTACACTCAAATATTGTATATATTTTTTAACACTGACTACAAACCGCTGTGATGTTTTTTGCGAGTCTCCCTGTTTATTTAATGTAAGCGAGGACGTGGAAACTGAAATATTTTGAAACACTGTGGCCGCCAAGATGCCAAGGGCTCTACTGTTTGTTAGTAAATCCGTTTTCAAGGAACATCACAAGAATGCTGCCAACTTAACAATGGGAAGTTTTCCCTCGAAATATGATATACACTTCTGCTAAAGTATCGTATTTCACGGAAACAATAAAATAAAGTTTGTTTGAAGTAGTTTCTGGGATGGTTTATTTTATGGTTGTTGTGAAAGAGCTCTTAACTGTATTTTTTTTTAACGAAAATATGCACCGTATAACAGTTTTAGCTACGTTTGAAGGAAAAGTATTATTTATAGCAAGTACTGAGCAGGACTACACTTAAAATAAAATTAGAAACTTGAAAATCGAACTGACTACACATAATTTTTTTTGCACAATTTATGAACAGTTATTTAGAAACTAGTTATGAAATATTTTCCTACAAGTCTACAACTTAAATACTGTATATTTACAACATATTTTTTTGTGAAACGTACAAATTTTTTAATGTAACTTCATGTTTATAATAAACTTGAATTAAACCGCACTTGCACGTTAAAATTCAACATTACATTTGCGCATCTCAAATTGTTTGTTACAATTTGTTCTAACTCACTTGTAGTGAAACAAAAATAATCATGGCAACTAGTTACTAAAGAATACTTTGAAAAATACATAAATATCTTACAGCTCAAAAGTAGTTAGTTGTAGCGTTGTAATATAGAAAAAAGCGCATTATTTCAGTGTGGAAATCACGCCTGTCGTTACTGCCTTGCCACATAATCAATTCTGTTAGCGGCATTTGGCAGCGGTTGATAATATACAGTACGATTGCAATCCAAAAAAAAAAAATGTCCTGAGCTACGTCTGCTCACCATTAGTTACCATAATTTAGGTAACTCGGAGGTTAAGCAATGGTTATGAATATGGTATCGATCGTACATATGGCGTAGGGCATAGTTTTATGAAATTTAATTTGTTCTGAAAGACTTTTGAATGTTTTCAGCAGATACCTTATTATTACATCTGCAAGCTCCTTTGATCTTCTACAAGTCTTCCAGCAGCAGTCTTCTCTCGGTCACTGTTCCAGCAGAAAAAAACTTTAACGTTGTTGTAACAAAAAAATTACTATAAAAACATTTGTTTGAATGATTATGTTGTGGTGAAATTAATTATAATGCGACAAAAGTCAATAATATTAACCATTAACAAAATCTTTTATGACAATAATGCAAATATACTGTTGAAGTGTTAACTTTGAGCCGTTCACTCTCCCCTTCCACCAAGGTGAATAGGGTTCTATTCTCGACTGAGTCGCCCCCGGATCTTCGCACGAGGGAATCACGCCGGACGATGCTGCTGCCCTGCGGTGTTTTTCCGTACTAATCTCACTTCTACCTTGACGTTAAGAGCCACCCTCGTCTCGTCACTCACTCACCCCGCTCGGTCAACATGCCCATAGTCGTGGACACGTTGCGTATGAGTGATGCTTATGACCAGCACTGCACGCCGCATTGCATCAGTGCCAAGTACTTCGAGAGTGGGCCTATACCCTATCACAGGTCTGATAACGCCAATATCACGAAGCTAGCAGCACTTTTCCCATTGGTTCCAAGACAAGTGTTGAACAGGAGTACAAAGATATACCAACAGAAAAGCACGTGATTGCAACACTTGAACTCAGAAATTAATGTATGGCCGAACGGGCTAATGAAGCCGCTGAGTAATGTTGCAGCAACCAAAAGTTGTTTTGGGCACAATATAAAAATAACAGGAAGAACAAAATGGTTGTATTACTTTAAGAATTACAGTAAGAATAAAATATTTGTGTTACTGCGGCATTAAAGTAATGTCCAGCCAACACCAGTTCAGACTGGCTGACACTGGGAAATAGCGGATACTAGCGAACAGCGATAACCTTGCAAAATGAAACCAATATATTTAAATATTAAAGCNGACACTGGGAAATAGCGGATACTAGCGAACAGCGATAACCTTGCAAAATGAAACCAATATATTTAAATATTAAAGGATAGAATGTGAACTAAACGTGACGTAGTTCAGCTTTGAAACTCTGAAAAAAAATTAAGGTATTACAAATATACATACATTTGCAAAGCATAAAGTATGTTCACATTACGAAAGAGTAGTGCAGTTTGTAGTTCGGTTTCATAAAGTGGAAATCGCATGCACGTGAAGGGCAACTTCGATTCTTCCCCCTGTATTAATTTTCTCTTGGTAGGTAATATTTCTTTTTGTGGCAAAACAATTGTACATAATTTTTTTTACATCGAAATGTTGTTTTAAAGCAAAGGGAATACAAGAAAACTTCTAACACAACTGTTATTAAGTCAACCAGAAATTTGTTTTGCCGCGACATAAACACTGCCCTAATTTTGGCAGTTAAGGAGGTGACATTGTTACAAAAGTACTTCATGTTACATTTACATTAATAGCATAACAGTATATTATATTAACAGCAACATTATATACCAACGGCTCATAGATATAGCCTGTTCACGGTAGAGTGAGCACTTTTTTGAAGCCCTCTCATTTAGAATAACAGTCTATAAATATATTTTATTTTAGCCTTAGACGTTGACTTTCAAGTCCGGTGAAATATATACAATACTAGCTATGCCCGCGGCTCCACTCACGTGGACTACAGAATTATTGTTTGTTTTTCTTAATAAAGTAGAAATTTACTTAGTGTTAATCTTCTATACTCTATACGTATTATAAAACTCAACGTCTCGGTGAACNGACACTGGGAAATAGCGGATACTAGCGAACAGCGATAACCTTGCAAAATGAAACCAATATATTTAAATATTAAAGCATAGAATGTGAACTAAACGTGACGTAGTTCAGCTTTGAAACTCTGAAAAAAATTATGGTGTTACAAATATACATACATTTGCAAAGCATAAAGTATGTTCACATTACANAATATACATACATTTGCAAAGCATAAAGTATGTTCACATTACGAAAGAGTAGTGCAGTTTGTAGTTCGGTTTCATAAAGTGGAAATCGCATGCACGTGAAGGGCAACTTCGATTCTTCCCCCTGTATTAATTTTCTCTTGGTAGGTTTGTGGCAAAACAATTGTACATAATTTTTTTTACATCGAAATGTTGTTTCGAAGCAAAGGGAATACAAGAAAATTTCTAACACAACTGTTGTTAAGTCAACCAGAAATTTGTTTTGCCGCGACATAAACACTGCCCTAATTTTGGCAGTTAAGGAGGTGACATTGTTACAAAAGTACTTCATGTTACATTTACATTAATAGCATAACAGTATATTATATTAACAGCAACATTATATACCAACGGCTCACAGATATAGCCTGTTCACGGTAGAGTGAGCACTTTTTTGAAGCCCTTTCGTTTAGAATAACAATTTTATAAATATATTTTATTTTAGCCTTAGACGTTGACTTTCAAGTCCGGTGAAATATATACAATACTAGCTATGCCCGCGGCTCCACTCACGTGGACTACAGAATTATTGTTTGTTTTTCTTAATAAAGTAGAAATTTACTTAGTGTTAATCTTCTATACTCTATACGTATTATAAAACTCAACGTCTCGGTGAACTAAATAGTAAAAATACTTATTATTATTTCTCTGTTATAGATATATGCTGCCGCTGAGTTTTTTTAGGTCTTTCTATTTTACACAATTCTCTACTAAATGATATTGTTCCATCTTTAACGGTTTAGACAGCGTATTGCAAGATAGTGCGCTGGCGGCAAACATTTTTCAAACTTGATCCACTATTATCATTTGTAAATTTTTTGATATATTTTCTCGCGATAAAAAGTAGCCAATATCACTTTTCAGCCCTCCAACTATTTCTGTGCAGGAATTTACGTCGATCTGTTGCTCGGTTGCGACGTTGCATTGTTATTACGTTTGTGTACTTTTTTAATTTTCCAATAAGAATTTCCCCGAGGGAATGAGATATTTTCTCGGGATAATAAGTAGCGTATGTCACTTCCCGGCCCTCCAACTATCTCTGTGAGAAAAATCACGTCGATCCGTTGCTACGTTGGGACGTGAAAGGACAAACAAACAAACAAACACACTTTCGCATTTATAATATTAGTTAAGATGTTTATTACTTAAATGGCAAGTGGTAAGAAGATAACAAATGGCTGATAGGAAAAAAATTAACTGGGCCCTCAAAACTGCTCACTTTACCGTGAACAGCCTTAACAAACAGTTACTGTACGTGTAACATTACTACTGTTGACACGTCATAAGACTTCTATCTGTGATGTTTTCCTAAGAAATCCTTTCATTCATGCAGTGGGCAGCGACGAACTCATGGTCGTATTGGTCCATAGTTTCTGATATAGGTTCTTCCAGGTAAACTGAGCACTTTTGAAAGCCCTGCTTAAGATCTACTTGTATTCACATTGCATATTCTTCAATCATATGTGAAATTAACATTGCCATGGCCTCATCACTTTATCCGTGCGTCAGCAAAGGAAAACTGTGGAATTATTACAAAAGTAAACATGTTACTAATTTGATAGTTCTTATACTTACATGCATTAAAAAACAGAAAAGCGAAATAAATAATTTCAGTATTCGCAAACGTTAACGTAACACTTTTAATTCAACGCTAAAACATAGAACTACTTTCCCTCCGTTGGCGCCAACTTTGCTTTGTGCATTCCACTAAGTATGCCAGTTTAAATTTACGCAGGTAGGAGCAGTGACATTTTTCAAAGGTTGATTTCAAAAGTGCTCACTTCACCGCGAACAACCTTAACATACGGTGTATAGTCTATTCGCGGTTTCTTCACACTTTTTTGAACCTTACGTTTGAAAAATCACCCCATCTATGACGTTTGGTTATTTCGTAAATATGCCACGTTTCACAAGCGCGTTATACTTCCGTTAACGTAAATACACGTTATTTTTAATTAAGCTGTTAATTTTTTTACTAAAATTTTATTTATGGATTATAATACTTTATTTATAATTTGATATGAATAAAAAAAACAGTGAGAAAACAGGTGTGTCGGTTATGCCTAGCAAGAAATTGTTGTTATGCAAAATATTATTATACCGAGTGCGCACGAATGTTGCGTGTGGTCCTTTTGGTGTAATTTTCTAGACTTGGTTAAGCTTTATTTGCTCGATGCGGAAGAATATTCTGGAAGTAGAATTCAGCAGTGTTCAGAATAGATGGGAGTTACCGTGACTGGACTATAATAACAACGCCATTGCAATGCTCTTCACTGAATGCGCCTCGCCTCAACCGTGTGACACTTACCGAACGCCCTGTTCCTCGCACGGCCAATCCGGCGATGACGAATAGCAGCTGCCGTGATCCGGGGACGCCCTCCCTTGGCCCCGTCGTGGCTGCACCACCCACTCGCCGTATTTCGTGGACATGATGCGCGCAGTCGCGGAACGACGCACGTTTGCCAAACACTTTGCGCCGCAGAGATAAGGCGCCGGCGCCTCCATGTGTGTGCGTGCGTGTGTGTGTGTCCACGGGGAAGGGGGAACACTCGAGAGCGGCCTCAAGAAATAGGACCGTCACAGCTTCAACGCGGAGCGGGGCAGAGAGAAAGAAAGTCACTAACGTCCTCTACGCCGGGAGTGACTACACCCAGGGCCCGTGATTTTTCGCGTACACCTCGGCTGTTGTCGCACCTCCATTTGACTGCGGGCGTCGTTTCCGGATTTGACCGAGCCACTCAGGATTCCGTAACTCCGTACATCCGTGCTTCGTGCGCAAACACCGACTAGAACATGATTCAGCCTGTCCAAAAAGCTGGATGAGTCCAGTGTTTTTAAATATATCTTGTCTAGAAATGTTTTGCGAAATATCACTGCCTCTAACTATACCACGCTAAATCTGACGCCCATATTAAGCATGCATACAACACACGCATTTTGAAAGACTTGGAAATGTTGCGGATTTATCCGGCAACAAGCTATAGTCTCTTTACAGCGTCTTCGCACTTCTTGAATCAAACATTTGGAAAATCACCCAACTTATGACGTGTTTGGTCGTATCGTAAGTATGTTATGTATCACAAGCGTTTTATACTTTTTTAACATGGAAGTTCATTATTTTCGGTTAAATTGAAATAGTATTTATATATAATACGAATAAAAGAAGTGAGGAAATACATGTTTCGGAATTGCCAAGTAAGAAATAGTCCTCGTGCAAACTATTATTACACTGAGTACGCACGAATGTGGTGCGTTTTCCCTTCTGTGAAATTGTAAGTTAAGCTTTGTTTGCACGAGGCGAAGGAATATTCTGGAAGTAGAACATTAGCAGGCCTTCAGAAAAGATACCGCGAATGGACTGTACATGCTAATAATGGTTACACTTACGTGAATAAAACAAGCAGAAACTAAGTTAAATAAATTAAACAAATACATAGTCCACGCATTAAAATGACTCTGTTCTGAAACAACGATAAGACATGCAATTACTTTTCCAATACCGCTGCCAACTTCACGGGAAGAAAGAAAGTTCAGAGAGTTCGGTAAGTTGTCCGCCTGCCCAGGCCGCCGAACGGTATAAAGTGCTTCGTCTGAAGTTTTTTTTTATTGAGAAACTGTTCAACGTGCGTGAGTGATGCGTCCTTAGAAATAACACTTAAACGCGTTACACATAAGCGTGATTGTTTCAGGTTCTCAATACAACTGTAACACAGATTTTTTTTCGCGAGTGGAAACGGCTAAAACGGGCGTTTCCGTGGTCATATTTAGATATGCCCGTCCCGGTACAGAATTTTTACGAAGATACAGACTCGTCCAGTACACCTGTACCTTTAGTATGACGTCATTGCCGCTGAAAGTCTCGTAGAAGACGACTGCAGGCCAGTAAGTGGCCTAGTTGTTTTATATGCCGCATTGTAAGCAGTCGTGTCTGTTCTCATCTTTAAAAAAACTATTGGATATTTCAATGTAAATATTTTTTTTTCCAGCAAATAAATGAAAGTCGATAATTTGTTNTTTTTCCAGCAAATAAATGAAAGTCGATAATTTGTTGCCCAATCATAAATTTGTTACAGAAACATAAATGTAGTGTTTGAAAAGTGTCAAAGTCAGCAAAAGTCGCTGTAAGTAGCCCTATATTTTACGATGTTTATTCTTGTGTAAAACAGTCTTTTTAAACTACAGCTTTGCCGNTCTTTTTAAACTACAGCGGCAAAGCTGTATATTTTTTGAACAGATCGCTGTATTAAAACTGTTTAGTGCTGAGGAGACAGAAAACACGCGAAGCTTGGTTATTCTATTTTCCATCGCCGTCGCTAAGCTTCTTCCCATCAGCTGGCTGTGTCCTTGAGGGTTTGCTATTGTTAAGTAGGGATGCGCCTTGAGTGACCTGCGCGTAGAGTCTACGGTGAGACGTGGTGCGCATGCCTGGTTCGCCCTTAGCACTTCCGTGTTTACAGGCCTCGGATACTCAATACACCTGCCTTCAGCCAGGCAGCAGCCCTGGCATACAGCAAATGCAGTTAAGAGAAGAGTTAAGTTTTTCAAAATTTGATTACAAAAGTGCATAATGAACTGCGCAACAGCTATTAATGTAAGGGAGTGTGGTTTTGGGATTGATCTCAGTTGATAGCACCTACCACATAACTATTATTCGATGTTTTTTTTTGCCAGAAGGAAATGTTAGGGGCTCTGCCTATTCCATGTTTTCAGCTACGAGTTTAAATGAGGTAACAATGTTACAGAAATTCCTTCTAAATGAATCAATTAAAAAAAAAAAAAATGTTTTAAACAAAACTAAAAATTCAACGTAACTTTCTCACAAAATACTGCCACATTAAGAAATTTTCGAAAGTTTTATTCCTTCATAATTTTTTTGCGAAATGTAAATTTTAATGTTAATACAAAAACATCACGTTCTGGGCAGTTGCAATAACAGGGCCGTTTTTGTTAAGTATTCCACATTGCTCGCTAAACCTGTATCAAACGATCGTAATTCCTGACGGCAAAACAGTTGTGTGCAAGATGATGGTAGTTACCCCTCTTTGTTTTCATTACACCTGGGGGCATTAATGAAAGTGTGCTCCTACTTAAGTTGGAGATCCCGATAACATAAAACGATTGTCGAAGAATTGTCATTTAATTTCATTTCGTTTCCGATGTTCCACACAAATACAGTTTAAAAATTCGATTTTCAATTGCTCGTATCTCCCTTAATGTAGATTAGGTCGCGGTAGAAAGTGTGCAATATTTCCCAAATTTGTTGCATAAGTAATCACTTCACGAAGTTTATCGGCCGAATTCAGATCCAGCCTGTATATTAATACGCATTAATTCCAGTTTGGTAGTCGGTACAACACATCTGGCCTACCAACATATGTAATACTCCTAGAAATGCTGTTATTCGCTCAGCACAGTCCCTTCCGTCANTGAAAGTGTGCTCCTACTTAAGTTGGAGATCCCGATAACATAAAACGATTGTCGAAGAATTGTCATTTAATTTCACTTCGTTTCCGATGTTCCACACAAATACAGTTTAAAAAATCGATTTTCAAGTGCTCGTATCTCCCTTAATGTAGATTAGGTCGCGGTAGAAAGTGTGCAATATTTCCCAAATTTGTTGCATAAGTAATCACTTCACGAAGTTTATCGGCCGAATTCAGATCCAGCCTGTATATTAATACGCATTAATTCCAGTTTGGTAGTCGGTACAACAACACATCTGGCCTACCAACATATGTAATACTCCTAGAAATGCTGTTATTCGCTCAGCACAGTCCCTTCCGTCACTTGTGTAGCATGCTACCAGCGGCTCTGCTTATTTCATATCGTTTCAAAATAAGCTTTTAAATAAGCCTAAAATTGCAAGGGGCTCCACACGCACGCCTAACGCCGAGTTACAGTCAGGCTTTCACACACTAACATATTGGACAAAAAACATCAGCTTTCTTATTGAGGACGCTTTGTCATCTGTAGCAATTTTTAGCAACAGCACGTAACCCCTTTTTATCATAAATGAACCCAGAGTCAGAGAGAGGGTAGGAGAGAGAGAGAGNTCGTTTCAAAATAAGCTTTTAAATAAGCCTAAAATTGCAAGGGGCTCCACACGCACGCCTAACGCCGAGTTACAGCCAGGCTTTCACACACTAACATGTTCGACAAAAAACATCAGCTTTCTTATTGAGGACGCTTTGTCATCTGTAGCAGTTTTTAGCAACAGCACGTAACCCCTTTTTATCATAAATGAACCCAGAGTCAGAGAGAGGGTAGGAGAGAGAGAGAGAGAGAGAGAGAGAGCGAGACAGAGATACACACACTCATTCGTAGCAAATTATGGTGTTTTTCAACTTCATGAGATCAGCTTACTTGCAAATAACGTGTAGTTGTTATTACAGAATCTAAAATGTTGGTGTGTTGTTATCTCATACATGTTCCTAATATTACACCTCATTTTGGCTGCCCACGCTCTGCCCTCGAATAAATGAGCTTATTTTACGCTTCCTGCCGATCTTCCATTTTTCCAAGGTCAGATAAAATACTGACAACAATTCAAGAGTCCACCCACCCATTAAGCCAACAAGAATTTGTAACACCCACACAAGTGTCATCATTATTGCGACAATCTTGGATGTTATGTTTATTAACCAAATACTGTCACCTATTTAATTATTACTCTTGATATTGACATTGATATTTTTAGATATTGGCATTACTTTCCACAGCTTTAGCAAGAGCATATCGGTCAACGCTGACTGTAAATTGCATACAGTTGTGCCTGCAGTGATGTTTCCTCAAGGTTGACTTCAAACTTAGATATTNTCAACGCTGACTGTAAATTGCATACAGTTGTGCCTGCAGTGATGTTTCCTCAAGGTTGACTTCAAACTTAGATATTATCGTAGCACACTCGCGTGCTACGATAATATCGGGCGGTTGGAGGCTATTTTTAGGCGCGCGTCCCGCTGCGAGTACGTCANCCTCCCAAGCGAAATGAATGATAATGCTAAGTAATCATCCTCTATAATAGTTATACTAAATGTAGTGTTTGTTCGCTTTTCTGGTTGATACGGCCAGTGTTTTAACGTTGAGAGTGTAAATTACATGCTTGGTCATATCTACGACATTTTATTGCAGAGGTGATTGACAATATACATGCAGTTTTAACTCGCTGAGTTGTACATATATATATATATATATATCTATATGTTCAGTTCACTACCCTTGTTGTTTCCTTCTGTGTAGAAAGCAAGTATTTGGTTTGAGCAAAGTCCCTTATAATTGGAACAGTTTCTAAGCGAAATGAATGATAATGCTAAGTAATCATCCTCTATAATAGTTATACTAAATGTAGTGTTTGTTCGCTTTTCTGGTTGATACGGCCAGTGTTTTAACGTTGAGAGTGTAAATTACATGCTTGGTCATATCTACGACATTTTATTGCAGAGGTGATTGACAATATACATGCAGTTTTAACTCGCTGAGTTGTACATATATATATATATATATATATATATATATATATATCTATATGTTCAGTTCACTACCCTTGTTGTTTCCTTCTGTGTAGAAAGCAAGTATTTGGTTTGAGCAAAGTCCCTTATAATTGGAACAGTTTCTAAGCGAAATGAGTTATAATGCTAAGTAATCATCCCCTATCTGGCTACAAACTGGGGCAACAGCCCCAGCGTGTAGCTAGATTTACCTCAGACCAAGTGGCACTAGATTCGGGACTTGCTTTTTTTTTACGTGTGTCATTGGCTCAGAGCTTCCCTGGGTGTGTCGAATAAACTAAGTTCAAATTGCAAATATAGTATAAATGTACAAGTGTTTGATCTTATAGCTTGTTCGAAAAAGAATTCGCAATTTTTTTTTCTGTTCCTAGTAATATACGTGGCACTTCTGCATCTGTATTCTATTTCCACTCTTTTAATTTCCTGATTGTCCGATCATTCGGTGCCAGTTATAGCCATGGCCAGTCTAAACCCTCTCGTGCCCATTGTAGACAATCGTCTGCATGTTGCACAGGAAGCTTATATTTGTCCGGTGCTGTACTCTGCGAGGCTCAGTGCCCAATGATCTTCCCTGTGAGTAAGTGATTCCTAAACCGCGCTACTGCTCTACGTTACGATTGGTCCATATCACTGATCGCCAAACACAAAGCCTATAGCTTATTGGTAGGGACAGGTGTTCTTCGCGGAAATATTTCAAGGCCAAAACACTTTTGTTCATATGAACTTTCGTGGTTGGACGATTTTACATGTGAAAATACTGAAGTGGCCCGGCAGGGATTGAACCCGGGTCGCCTTTGGTGGGTCGGCGAGCAG
>NQII01001778.1:31643-65165 GCA_002778355.1 Clitarchus hookeri
GGCCCTTTCACTCCGGCGCTGCTCCATTCTCACCTCATTTCAATTTCAATCCCGCCGGCGCTCAAGACCTCGATGTTGAGAGCTGCGCGAATCTCTCTCGGCCCTTAACCGCGAGAAAGTGCGTACACACACACACGCACACACCAGGCCACAGCGTGCTGCAGAGTTCCTAATGAGCGGTATTTTCCCTCCCTTTGTCGCGCCTGCTTAGGTCGCACCTTCTTATCCGTTTCATCCTTCCTTCTCCTCCCCTCCTCTTCCGCGGCTTCCTTTCATCGGGCGTTGCGTCTCTACTGACGGCGTGGGGCTAATAAAAGATCCTTCCGAGACGGTGGCGCCTCCACACACACGCACGCACACACACACACGCGCGTTTTTTCCGAACCCCCAGACTAAACTCCGCTTTCCCAGACAGCTGTTAAAAACAATGAATAGCTAACAGACCTGTAGAATTCGCGTGTCAAGTGGCCCGTAGGCTAAAATTCCACAATCCTGTGTGCAATTATGTAGATGTCAACTGCCGGATTGGTTGCTTACTGTCACAGCAAGAGGCGATGATTGGGCACGCAATCTGCTGCGTGTTTGTTATTGGTTCAGGATTCGACATGAGCTGTCAAACAGCGCATGGACCGATTGAAAAAAGTATCACGAACGTGCAAGTTTTTCAATTCCAGTTTGTCCCGAAATGAACCCGCGAATTCTTCAGGTCCCCATGAAAAGCCCCTTCCTACTCCGCAAAATATGCAAAAAAAAAAACATCTCAGATTGCTGTTTCGCTGTTCGAGGAGCGATTGCCGTCGAACGTGTCTTGCCACATATGTANTGCTGTTTCGCTGTTCGAGGAGCGATTGCCGTCGAACGTGTCTTGCCACATATGTAACGATCTCATGCTTTTGCACCCTGGGACACATTTACTGGCTTTCAAGACAAGCTGTGTTTGAGTTACATATATCAGCCAATAAGGCGACGACGAAGACGTTTCTGTTGATCTCTGATTTTCTACCCACTGCCGTCCTATTGGCTTGCCCCACATTAAACACGCCTGATTCACTCAATAATAAACATATGTTAAAGGCTGGCTGTCAGCCAATGGATTGCCGAGTTTAAAGTCTTAATCAGATATCCTTCCTTATATAACAGGTAATATAATCTAACTGCAGACTTAACTCCAAGATGCATGTATGCTCGTTACTCATCTAACATTGGCCGACAACATGTATGACACGTCTCAAGGACGCTTCCAGCCAATAGTAAAGGCTCAGAGCTTGAGCAACCAATCTCCAGTGAATCAGTCATACGGGTACATGACGTCGTATAGTCGTCAGTAGCCAATGACATACGAGCAGCTTTCATGTAGGTATAGGACAGTGAATTATAGCAAGTTGATAAACGCGAAATTTGCATTCTCTATCTATAGTGTCCACTTGAGTTGTGATCAAATATTATTATTTTTATTCACGTTAATTAGTGATGATTAGGGGCAGTGATATTTTGCGAAAAGATTTCGCGACAAGATACAGTCCAAAGCACTATAGGGTCGTCCAGCTTCTTTGATTAGCTAAAAAATGTTCTGGCCCGTGTTAACCGTTTGCGCACGAATCACGAAGGTTCAGTGTTGGGGTTACTTAGTCCTGAGTGGCTTGGTCAAAGACGGACACGGCACCAGCAGCCAATGGAGGTATAACAACAGCTGAGGTGTGTATATAGTATTGAAGTCTACTGTGTGCTCCGATTTTTACGCGAAAAGTCACTGGCCCTAGTGATGATGTAACGTTAATTTATTTTTCGTCCTGGCAATTAACGATGTAATGATACTTAACCACTGCGAACAATTGTTTTAGAGGCCATATTGTTCTAAGTGTCAGACGACACAATTTTAACATGACATTAAAAGTGTAATTAATTTCCACAGATCACCACCGACTTCAGTTGCAGCATGGAAATCAGTGTTTCCACTAAAGTACATGTATTTACTTCTTTATTAGTTCTTTTCCTTTTTCCAGGGATATAATTAATCTAAATCATATAATTGAATTCCCTGAAACACAGCTCATATTGCGGTTCTATTATAATTTATTGACACAATGGACACAGGTTGGCAAATAACTGTGACAGGATAAAACAAAAAAAAAGCTGAAGAACAAAATTTCAATACATCGCATCAAGTAAAAGTTTCTCGAGCAAAAGTAGGAACTGGATCATAAACAATCCTACAGAATTATTTACACCAAAAAACAATCAATAATACCGTAATATGTTAGATAGGAACTGGTTTGTATACAATATTACAGAGCATAAAATGATATTTCAACAATTTGCGAACAGAAGATCATACTGTTATTAAAACTATTGAGGTAGGGCTGATCAAAAATATGATCAGTAAGCATTTTCCTGAAAAACTGCTTTAAGCACATCTGCCTCCCTAGGTTATGCTAAGTTACACAAGAATTCGTGATAGAAACTGAAGATTAAAAAAAAAAATGTAAAGCACAAGCGGAAATTTTTTAAAGTTAGATTTTGAAAGTGATGAAATAACCAACCGGGGAAGCGGTGGCTGAGTGATTATACTACTCACCACCATCCCCTCCTCGGCGAACTGGGTTCAATCCCCGGCCGGGTCACTCCCGGATTTTCACAAGTGGGAATCGTTCCGGACGATGCCACTGGTCGGCGTGTTTCCTCGGGGCTCTCCCATTTCCCCCGCTCTCTAATTCCGGCGCTGTTCCATACTCACCTCGATTCGCCCTCGTCGACTCCCAAGACCTCGATGTTAAGAGCCGCCCAAATCTCTTCACTTCACTCAACTCCACTTGTCTTAGCTGTGTGCTTGCCCACGAATCACAGTCACGAGTCACTACCTTCGACTGGACCAGTCAGGTACCAAAATAGCTTTTCACAAAGACACGCGGTTACAATTAAAGGAAAGCTGTAATTGTGTAGGTAGGTGATTGAAGTCCAAGCCCCCGTAATAGTATTTTTCACCGTTGTCCCAACCTTGAAGAAAAGGAGTGAGTGAGTGAGTGAAGAGATTTGGGTCGGCTCTTACATCGAAGTCTTGAGAGCCGATGAGGGTGAGACGAGGTGAGTATGGAGCAGAGCCGGAATGTAAAGGCAGGGGAAACGGGAGATACCC
The DNA here is from genome assembly GCA_002778355.1 of Clitarchus hookeri. Classification (NCBI taxonomy): domain Eukaryota; kingdom Metazoa; phylum Arthropoda; class Insecta; order Phasmatodea; family Phasmatidae; genus Clitarchus; species Clitarchus hookeri. Next base: position 34,777 of record NQII01001778.1, read on the forward strand.
GAGAAAATCCACCGAGCAGCGGCATGATTCCCACATGCGACCCCGCCGGGAATCAAACCCGGTTCGCCTAGGTGGGAGGCGAGCAGTCTNAACCACTACACCACCGCGGCCCCCTTTTGATGCAAAGGAGGTGGAGGATTTTCACGACCGACTTCCCCGAGGAGTGGCTGGCTCGGTTCCTGATCAAGACGTCGCCTCTCTCCCTCCCAATCCTGGCCGAGTGCTGCGTCCGAAGCCCGCTCGCGTATAACTGACGAGTAAATATTATTATTAACCAACGTCCGGCCGTGGCGTGGCGGATTACTGCCAGACGCGGGGGTCAGACAAATGACAGTCGCGCCGATCAACCTTCGTGCGTCTATTTCCGACGAGCGATGGGCGGAGAGAGAGAGAGAGAGAGGAATAAGACGAGGCGAAGTGGGGACTGGAGGTTGGAGACTCGGGACGTCCCGTCACGGCGCGTCCACCTGCCTCAGTCCCGTGAAAGACGTCCGTGGGTAATGGCGCGGAGAAGAGACGCTCTACTGAAGAGAGAGAGAGAGGGATGGCGACTCGACCCGACGCCGGAAATAAACCCCCGGCCAGAGCCGGCGGGAATCGTTATCGTTAGTCCATCTGTACCTGACAAGAAGATTTCTCCCCTTACGGTCACTTTGTCCCGTGATCTCCCTTGAAAAACGACGTTGTCTCCCGCCTACGTGGCGCTTGGAAAATGTTGCAGTGTGTTTGAAGGACTAAACGAGCGTCCAATGTGCTGATCTACCTAAAATATACGCTTCAGTTCCATACAAAAATGCTCAAGGGTCCTGCATGGAGCAATCATACAGACTTTCCACCAATTGAATACTATGTTCATGGCAGAAAGTCCCATAGGTACACGCAGTACGACGATAACACTGCACGCTAGTTCAGAGCCTTGCACTTAGGGCGGAGGTACACTACATTCGCGTGGCAGTGTCGCCCTTATCACTCCCGCGCTTCTCGGCCTCAAACGCGGCAACAAGCAATAGATAGGCAAAGACTCCCGAGATAGAGGTCCCACAGTCTTACTATTGTCGAAAATAAAATAGCTGATTGCCAAATGTGACCTGTACCTAGACATCACATCCGGTTTGCATACTCGAGCAGATATTAACTTTTCATTAGCTGCTTGTATCCACTAAGACGCCACCTAGTTGTTCAAAATGCAGTTGTCCGCGCCAAAATTTCCCAAAATTGAATACTCTCGCCAAAGTTCAAAGTGGGATACTTTTGTTCTCCTACACAAGCTCCACATCCCCACCAAATTTTAACCAAATAGGTTTATTCGTCTGTCTTCCAAGAGTTCCTTTATTTGCAGAAGTGAGATATAATATGGAGTCCGTTATTTACGTAACATAGTCCACCAATAAAAATTTTTTATGTTATCTTTAACGCAATTATAAAAGTTAAAAAATTTCTTAAAATAATTATTACATGTTTGGACTTCGAAATGGTGTATTTCGAATTCATTTTGTGTGGCTTGTTAACTAACTATAGACATTTGAAGAAAACTATGTTTTAACTTATTAAAAGGGAAATCATATTTCGGTAATTTAAATGTATTATACGTTTCAATAATCGTGTGAATTTGGAACTTGATTTGATACTGAACCATAGGTGACGAAAGGGTACTTGCACCATCTGTTCCGTCGCAACTTAGAGCATTTCACTTCTGTTCTGGAATTAGATGATGGTGAATATGTGGCAATTCTAAACACTTTAGTTTTTAAATCTTTTTACCTACTTATTTGAATTTCAGGAGAAAACTCAATAGTTATAGCTAGGGGCAGTGATATTTCGTGACAAGATACAGTCCAAAGCACTTTAGGGTCGTCCAGCTTCTTTGATAGGCTAAAAAATGTTCTGACCCGTGTAAACAGTTTGCTTACGAATCACGGAGGTTCAGTGTCGGAGTTACTTAGTCCTGAGTGGCTTGGTCAAAGATAGACACGGCACCAGCAGCCAATGGAGGTATAACAACAGCTGAGGTGTGTATAAAGTATTGAAGTCTACTGTGTGCTCAGATTTTTACGCGAAAAGTCACTGGCCCTAGTTATAGTAAAATATTTTAAGAGAAATATGAAATGTTGCTGCAAACCAAGCTTCAGTTAACAGATATTGTCTACCATTATGTTCTCTCTTCGTCATATAAGCAACACATGCAATCAAATCAGAAAAAAACATTAACTTTTAAAATCAGCATATTTTATGGTAAATATAAATGTATTATAATAGTAATTTAAGAAAGTAAGGCTGGAATATTTATTTAAGTCAGTTAACGTAGTGTGTAAGCTATCCTACCGATAATCTCAAAGATAACATCGAGGAAATACACTGAAATTAATTACGTTAGTAGCTTCCCTTATAAAGACGTGAGCCAACCCTGGCTGAGGCCTCAAGCTACCCCACTCATCACATACATAAGTATACAAAAATATAAAAAACACATATGGATAAAGGTTTGGCTTCGAACCTAAATTGGCTAATATAGAAAGGAAAATGTCGTGCAGGGTTAACCTAAAGTACAACAGACAGGTGCACAAAGTCCAATCAAAAACACTTATTGCAAAACTATACAAGNCCAAGCTTCAGTTAACAGATATTGTCTACCATTATGTTCTCTCTTCGTCATATAAGCAACACATGCAATCAAATCCGAAAAAAACATTAACTTTTAAAATCAGCATATTTTACGGTAAATATAACTGTATTATAATAGTAATTTAAGAAAGTAAGGCTGGAATATTTATTTAAGTCAGTTAACGTAGTGTGTAAGCTATCCTACCGATAATCTCAAAGATAAAATCGAGGAAATACACTGAAATTAATTACGTTAGTAGCTTCCCTTATAAAGACGTGAGCCAACCCTGGCTGAAGCCTCAAGCTACCCCACTCATCACATACATAAGTATACAAAAATATAAAAAACACTTATGGATAAAGGTTTGGCTTCGAACCCAAATAGGCTAATATAGAAAGGAAAATGTTGTGCAGGGTTAACCTAAAGTACAACAGACAGGTGCACAAAGTCCAATCAAAAACACTTATTGCAAAACTATACAAGGATAAAAAATATAATGTATGTGATTTCTTCAGTATATATATATATGTATATGTGTATATATACATATATATACATTTATATATATATATATATACACACACACTGAAGAGCCAAACAAACTGGTACATCTGCCTAATATCGTGTAGGCCCCCCGAGCACGCAGAAGTGCCGCAAGACGACGTGGCATGGACTCGACTAATGTCTGAAGGTATGCAGGAGGCAATTCACACCATGAACCCTGCAGTGCAGTCCACAAATCCAATATGCGCCAATTTGAGAAAGGGTTGCACGTCTGTCACGTTTAATGATTCTCGTCGGTCGTCGTTTATCCCGTTCTTTCACGATATTTTTCTGGCAGCAGCGATGTCGAAGATGTGATGTTTTACCGGATTCCTCTATATTCACGGTACACTCGTGAAATGGTCGTACGCGAACATCGAAAATGTTATCGCTACCTCGGAGATGCTATGTCCCATCTCTCGTGCGCCGACTATAACACCACGTTCATACTCACTTAAATCTTGATAACCTGCCATTGTAGCAGCAGTAACCGATCTAGCTGCCGACCGCATCGCGTTACTCTGATTGGTTCCATACCTCTGTTATTTGCATACGCACGCCCATACCAGTTTTTTTTTTTGGCTTTTCAGTGTATATTATTTTTACCACTTAAACACGTAAAACATACAATTAAAGTCTAAGGCAATTGATTAAGAGACTAGAATCATATATTTAGCGAGGCCGCCTAACCTTAAAACCAAAGGAGGCAAAGAATACAAATTTAGTTTCAATTTACTCAAGTCTATAAAAAGGCACAGCAGTAAATAAACACTTTCATTAAACATTGNTGGCACAGCAGTAAATAAACACTTTTATTAAACATTGTATTATTGTAATATTTCCATTTTAAATATAAAAGCTCGAATCTGGAAAATATATTTTTCATTTATCAAACTGCGTAACTGGAGACCCGGGGCATCAACACAATTAGATTTACTCGGTTGCAAACAAAAGCAGCCAAAAAAAACACCTATTACTATCCAGTTTAATGAGCTTACATTTACTCAGCTGCAAGTTTAAAGCAGCATTTAAAAATATAGGCAAAGTTACGGATAATGCTCTTCCCAGATTCCGAAATGATACCAAAAGGTATAATTATATAAACTTCTTCACATCAATTAGGCAAGGTTAAAACTCGTGTATATTTAGTGTATGACGATAAAGCTACCAAAATATTAAAATTTTCATGCTAATAAAATGGTACAAAAATTCTGCACTCTTGATATTTTACGACAGTTGCTACTTCCTTTTACATACATTTCAAAACGTNTAAAATGGTACAAAAATTCTGCACTCTTGATATTTTACGACAGTTGCTACTTCCTTTTACATACATTTCAAAACGTTAAGAACGAGTTACCTCAGGTACGAAAAGGCATTTTTGTGTAATCTCTCGGTAATAGGTCAAAGCGGGCAAGCGGGATTGCACCGACTCCCGACAGTCCCGGGCTGGCGGCAATCGCAGCCTCACCCGCCGCCAGGATACCCCGTTCACTGCCGGCGTCCAATGACTGTGTTTCGTCCCACAAGACGCACCGCAGAGTAGGGATCAAACTCCATTCCTCCTATTCCGGAGAAACCTCCGAGTTAAAACACCTACGCCGTCTTCAATACGTGCGGGATAAACTCACGTGAACTGTAGGATACAAAAGCGATGCTCAACATGGCAAGCACNCATGAATCCTGCAGGGCAGTCCACAAAACCAATCTGCGCCAATTTGAGAAAGGGTTGCACATCTGTCACGTTTAAAGATTCTCGTCATTCGTCGTTTGTCCCGTCATTTCACGATCTTTTTCCGGCTACAGCGATGTCGAAGATGTTATGTTTTACCGGATTCCCGATATTCACGGTTCACTCGTGAAATGGTCATACGCGAACGTCCAAATGTTATCGCTACCTCGGAGATGGAGATGCTATGTCCCATCTCTCGAGCGCCGACTATAACACAACGTTCAAACTAACTTAAATCTTGATAACCTGCCATTGTAGCAGCAGTAACCGATCTAGCTGCCGACCGCATCGCGTTACTCTGATTGGTTCCATACCTCTGTTATTTGCATACGCACGCCCATACCAGTTTTTTTTTTTTTTACTTTTCAGTGTATATTATTTTCACCACTTAAACACGTAAAACATACAATTAAAGTCTAAGGCAATTGATTAAGAGACTAGAATCATATATTTAGCGAGGCCGCCTAACCTTAAAACCAAAGGAGGCAAAGAATACAAATTTAGTTTCAATTTACTCAAGTCTATAAAAAGGCACAGCAGTAAATAAACACTTTCATTAAACATTGTATTATTGTAATATTTCCATTTTAAATATAAAAGCTCGAATCTGGAAAATATATTTTTCATTTATCAAACTGCGTAACTGGAGACCCGGGGCATCAACACAATTAGATTTACTCGGTTGCAAACAAAAGCAGCCAAAAAAAAACCTATTACTATCCACTTTAATGAGCTTACATTTACTCAGCTGCAAGTTTAAAGCAGCATTTAAAAATATAGGCAAAGTTACGGATAATACTCTTCCCAGATTCCGAAATGATACCAAAAGGTATAATTATATAAACTTCTTCACATCAATTAGGCAAGGTTAAAACTCGTGTATATTTAGTGTATGACGATAAAGCTACCAAAATATTAAAATTTACATGCTATTAAAATGGTACAAAAATTCTGCACTCTTGATATTTTACGACAGTTGCTACTTCCTTTTACATACATTTCAAAACGTTAAGAACGAGTTACCTCAGGTACGAAAAGGCATTTTTGTGTAATCTCTCGGTAATAGGTCAAAGCGGGCAAGCGGGATTGCACCGACTCCCGACAGTCCCGGGCTGGCGGCAATCGCAGCCTCACCCGCCGCCAGGATACCCCGTTCACTGCCGGCGTCCAATGACTGTGTTTCGTCCCACAAGACGCACCGCAGAGTAGGGATCAAACTCCATTCCTCCTATTCCGGAGAAACCTCCGAGTTAAAACACCTACGCCGTCTTCAATACGTGCGGGATAAACTCACGTGAACTGTAGGATACAAAAGCGATGCTCAACATGGCAAGCACTCATGGTAGCCGTCATCGTGCGGCAGATAAACGCCGTCTAGGCGACGACAAGCTCGGGCGCTCACACAGCTCTGTCCCCACATAAACACTTCGCTCTCTCCCTCATCGCGGTAACCACCGCTGCCTACACTCGCCGCTCAACTCTCACTCTCATTGTCCCGCGCACCCTCCTTCGGTGGCGCGACATGCNACGCCGTCTTCAATACGTGCGGGATAAACTCACGTGAACTGTAGGATACAAAAGCGATGCTCAACATGGCAAGCAATCATGGTAGCCGTCTTCGTGCGGCAGATAAACGCCGTCTAGGCGACGACAAGCTCGGGCGCTCACACAGCTCTGTCCCCACATAAACACTTCGCTCTCTCCCTCATCGCGGTGACCACCGCTGCCTACACTCGCCGCTCAACTCTCACTCTCATTGTCCCGCGCACCCTCCTTCGGTGGCGCGACATGCNACCACCGCTGCCTACACTCGCCGCTCAACTCTCACTCTCATTGTCCCGCGCACCCTCCTTCGGTGGCGCGACATGCGGCAAACACGAGAACTATCACGCTTTAAAGAAGCTCCCAGAAAACATTTCCACCCAAATATTCTTATAGGTTATATATCAAAACATGGGCAGCAGATTACGTAATAAAATATCACAATAAGCTAAATAAACAAAATTACATTGTGCTATAAAATCCAAAGAATATACAAGGCAAATATATGTGTAGTCTCATCTATATGCAACAGCCAAAGAACTCGGTAAGCCGCCCAGAAGGTCCTATGCAGATAAAGCACTCGTCCAAGTGACGTCACGTCCCAGACGTTTGATAAATATATTTTAATATTTCAGATACATTCATTAACATAGAAAAATTAAGTGTATTTTTAGTTGAAGACTATTTTTTTTTANATATTTTAATATTTCAGATACATTCATTAACATAGAAAAATTAAGTGTATTTTTAGTTGAAGACTATTTTTTTTTAGCTGGCATAGTTTGGAGTGGAGTGTTAAACGACTGACTCCTCATAAATGTGGCCGTTCTTCAGTAGACTGCTTTAATTGATGCAGAGAAGCAAGGCAGGAGAAGGAAAAATTGCTCATGCATGTAGCATTCCACATATATTCAAGAAATACGTCGATGAAAACGGAATGAATCGTCAGCCAGTGGAGTTTTGTATTTCTCTGCCACACATGATGGAACGAAGACCAAGACGTTGATCCATACACTATTGATGAAACAGCTGTGCTTATTTTAGACGGTAACCCATGTAAGAATTTGTACATGCTACTTCTAAACGGTGCCAAATATCGAAATGCCGATATCTACCCAACATACCACAAAGTTTTGGAACCTAAGAAGTCACCGTAGCCGACAAACATCAACACTACGGGAATTTCACGTCTTGTGCCTTTTCAAGACCTCCTGAATCACACAGAAAACAGGACACCGTACTTAAAGTGTCTAAGCAAGACTCATTTCAAAGGGTTTTTTTTAAAGAAAGACAATATGAATGAAATGATAAACAGGAAGAAGTAAGATATTTGAAGAAGAAATGACGAACAGTTTGGAAGACGGAGGTAAAAGGTGAGAAATTATAGTGTGAAATTGGAAAGAAATCACTGGATAAATCGAAACAATTTTTAGACATTTTCTTTCGAATAACTTACCTGTGATAATTGTATATGTTTTTAATATGCTACATAGTGAATATATATATGTATATATGTGTGTGCTTTTGTCACTGGTGACAACAGTCTAGCTTATTGTGCAGTTGTCAATAATAATTGCTGTTTTTTTAATTCACTTTTACGAAAATCGTTTTATTATTGGTTATCTGTTTATGATTTCATTCGGAAATAACATTTACACGAATGGAATAAAAGCACACAAAAGTGTATGTTAAGAATTGTATTGTAAACAAGTCACATTCTGAGAATTCGAAAAAAAAGAACGTGCTGTTGGTACGTTTTTAGAAAACATCTTAAATTTGTTATTATATTATCCTATTCGGTATTAATAGTTTGTAAGTATTAATTTCTTATAAAAATAATTATTGAAATATACTTTAACTGTTATTCGTTAAATGTCTAATAATTAGAAATTTTATTTTAAAAGAGGCGGCTACTAATTTGTTGAAAAATCGTGTTCAATTCCAAAAGCTTGTGTGGTTTTCAAAATTACTCAAAGTTAATTTGTGCAATTTTAGAATACAAGAATAATATTTNTCACTTTCATTTACTTAGAGAAGTTCAATTCATTACTGTTGTGAAATAAAATAAAATTTTTCCTTTTCAAATATATAAAAAAAAAATTTTTTTCTTCATGTTTTAATCACCAAACGAAGCCATCTGGTGGCGAAACGGAGTTCGCCGGGTTTGCTAGTTTCTTATAAAAACTAACTCTTTATAAACTATGGTAATATTTTCATCAGATATATGGTNTAATTATTGAAATATACTTTAACTGTTATTCGTTAAATGTCTAATAATTAGAAATTTTATTTTAAAAGAGGCGGCTACTAATTTGTTGAAAAATCGTGTTAAATTCCAAAAGCTTGTGTGGTTTTCAAAATTACTCAAAGTTAATTTGTGCAATTTTAGAATACAAGAATAATATTTTATAGCATTTCTCAATTGCCTATTATTTCGTTTCACAATATTTTAGTAAACCACAAAACGCTATGACTCGTTTTTTGAAAGATCGTAGAGTTTAACGAGCTGCGAAATGTTATACAATGATATTGTTTCATTACAACATGGTAAGTGTTACCTCCTGGTACTGAACTAGACGAATCTAATTTATAATGTTAGTTTGATATGTTACAAATAGTGTTAAATAGTTTTCAATGTTTTTCTGATTTTTGGCGCGGAAAACTACATTGAGAACCAATGTGCGTCCTAACTGTCACTGCACTTCGTTCCCTGTTTATCATTGGTTTGTCGTCGTCCAATGTGTTGCCGAGTCAACACTACCCAACTCCCCCTCCACCTCTTTTTTTACTCGTGGGCCCAAAAACATCTCCAGTATATCAATCGTGTCATTTGGAATGGTTATAAGAAGTGGTGTTTCCTCCCGGGGCAAGTCTAAACTTCAGACTCATGTGTGTTTGTACGTTTTGCAATTGGCCTGCGTGGCATTCCTTCGAGGTGTTAGAAATGCAAATAAACTGTGAATATAAATAAATACTTGGCAATGCCTGCGATATTGCAAGATATGGCGCTGTATCCGAATAAACAATCAAGCCGCGAAAACTACTCCCCTGTAACGAATAAAATAATTCTTATTATACGAGTGAACGAATAAAACTGATTTAACAGTGATTTTTTTTACAGATTTTCGATGAATATCAGAGTTGTGGGAATTGGTTCTCGGAGCTAACATTTCTGTCAGGAAGTTTGTTAATCATTAGAATATGTAGTGAGCAGTATTTTACCGACTAAAATCCCCGTTTCAACTAATAATAGGCGTATAGATTTTAGGAAGCATGATCATGTCACAGAATACAAGAATACATATGCGAAACACACGTTTGCACTTGATTCGCGGTTTATTCGCACTTATCACAAGCCTTTTTGTACTCGTGATAACATAAAAGCACCTCATTTTTTTAATATTTTGGATAAACTGAACTTTTAAGTATATCTTATCCACACATTACATTATTCCATTTATTATTATTATTACGAGAAAAAAAACCAGGAGAAAATAAGCGTATTGGAAATGCCTGGTAAGAAATAGTTCTCATGCAAAATATTATTACACTGGGTGGGCTCGAATGCTGTGCTCTGTAGTATAATTCCCCAGACTTGTCGGCTTTTCTCGTACGAGGCGGAGGAATATCCTGGAAGTAGAACTTCAGCGGGGCTTCAGAACAATTGGAAGTAACCACGAACGCACTGTATGCCGCGTACACCATACTTAGGAGCAGTGATATTTCGCGAAAATATTTCTAGACAAGATACAGTCCAAAGCACTGTAGGGTTGTTCAGCTTCTTTGATTGGCTAAAATATGTTCTGGGCCCGTGTTAACAGTTTGCGCACGAATCACGAAGGTTCGGTGTCGGAGTTACGTAGTCCTGAGTGGCTTGGTCAATGATGGACACGGCACCAGCAGCCAATGGAGGTGTAAAAAAGCTGAGGTGTGTATATAGTATTGAAGTCTACTGTGTGCTCCGATTTTTACGTGAAAAGTCACTGGCTCTAACCGTACGTACTAACCAGCAAAACTGCGTCACCGGCCAGAAACATGCCGGAACACCGCTCGCCAATCGGCGCTTGGCAACTGGAGCCCAGCCAATAGAGGATCTTCCGCAGCAGGGAGTAGCCAGTCACGCACAAGGCCGGTTTCCAAAGTGTCGCGCATCCCATTAGGGAGTGGGGACGCCCAGCCGAAGAAGCCGCTACTCCAACTGATTTTCGAACCCTCGCCTACTCCGAGGCGATGTGCACCGCGCTCTCATGTGAAANCCCCCGCCATATTTCAGGTTGTGATCGCACAACAGTTTCCCCTCATCCCCCCCTCTCCCCGGCACGAGGACGAGTATTAATGGATGGATGACCTCTCATGCTACGTGGCTGCACCCCGTATAAAGGCTGCGAGGTTAGTTGTACAATCCGTTGCGAATACATTTCTCTCTTGAGAGTGCTTCTCTTGGACTCCAGCCAGTGCTTTTAACCCATTTAACCGTAGTTTCCTGTTTTGAGGGACACGTCGCACAACAACAAAATTTGTGGTTTTAACAGTACCTAAAAGGAAACCGGTGGCCAATAAATGAAGTTCGTGAACATGAGATAAAGAGACAAAGAGATATAGGATGGTCNACCTAAAAGGAAACCGGTGGCCAATAAATGAAGTTCGTGAACATGAGATAAAGAGACAAAGAGATATAGGATGGTCTATCGTGAGTGAATTTGACAGTTTCCAACTATTTTAAAATACTGTGGAAATTTTAGAAAGTTTTCTTTCATTATTGGTTGTCGTGTGCATATTATGCTACGTTNACTATTTTAAAATACTGTGGAAATTTTAGAAAGTTTTCTTTCATTATTGGTTGTCGTGTGCATATTATGCTACGTTCCCATTTCTCTGGGCCAATGGGAATTGATACACTTAAGAGTAAGTGGTTCGGACATATTTTCTGTGCATTCGTTGTTCGCGCATTTACGCGCATCTTAGCAAATAAATGACCTGGGAATACGATTTTTTTTGCCAGAAAAAAATGAAAACCAATCATCTAAGCTTGTATAGATTTGCTAGATTAATATTAAAGTTTGCTCTAAAAGGAAAAAATCGTGAAAAATTGTTGAAAATCGCATTTTTAGAACTTTCCTGCGCGGTTTCCTTAACATATATGAGAAAAATAAAACTGTACGGTCGTAAGTTAATCTATGGGCTTTCGTAGCGTGCAATAAAGTCCCTCTGTTACACNTGAGAAAAATAAAACTGTACGGTCGTAAGTTAATCTATGGGCTTTCGTAGCGTGCAATAAAGTCCCTCTGTTACACCACTGGGAAGCCTATGCAGCGGATGCACTGCGCGCGGGTTCAGCGCCTTGCGCGTAGGAGCACGTGTTATTGTCGNCCACTGGGAAGCCTATGCAGCGGATGCACTGCGCGCGGGTTCAGCGCCTTGCGCGTAGGAGCACGTGTTATTGTCGCCCTTATGGCTGCTCCTCGGAAACTAAAACCAATGTCGGCACCACGTACTCTTAAGACAGAACCTTTATGACTAGTCTGCAAATTTCCAAGCCGACTCAAAACTGCATTATCCAATTATAAAATTATCAGGAAGCTGCAGTATTTTGGAAAATGTGTTGGCCTAATTTCCTCTCTCCTCTCCTCTCTCTCTCTCTCTCTCTCTCTCTCTCTCTCTCTCTCCATATATATATATATACATTCCAAGCAATTATTGTCACATAGTCATAGCTAAAAGCGGCATAGCTATATACATATGCCGCTTTGAGCTAAGACAACGTGCTTAGAATATAAAGACACCACTGAAGATACTATCATCAACACACGTTTGTTTGTGTTTTCTTAAGTGTAAGCGGACATTCTACTGACGAAAATACACTCGTCTGATATNCATATATATATATATATATATATATACATTCCAAGCAATTATTGTCACATAGTCATAGCTAAAAGCGGCATAGCTATATACATATGCCGCTTTGAGCTAAGACAACGTGCTTAGAATATAAAGACACCACTGAAGATACTATCATCAACACACGTTTGTTTGTGTTTTCTTAAGTGTAAGCGGACATTCTACTGACGAAAATACACTCGTCTGATATGTTTACTTGTGGTTTAAAGACACAAGAGATCCTAAGAAGGAAACTGCAGGTGCGTAAGTAGGATACTGAAATCTAGTGTCCATGGAATTCTTTTCGTGAGAATCAGGCGACCCTGTGAATGACCTCTAATGACAACAAGCAGATCTTCAAGACCTTCCCGTACGATCTCAGGAGCAAATTTGCCATCTAGCACGGTTCACGCGACGCATCGAAGTTTGGGAAATCAAGGCCACCGAGGATCACATCACGACTTCATCTTTGCACGTATTTTTACTGGCGACGGTTCGAAATAAATCTCTGGTGGTGTTCTGACGTCGCTGGGAAGAGCTTATGCCACTCCGTCTTAGTCGTTCAACTGGCAACGTGCGTGTTTTTTCCAAGGAGTTCCTAGCCGTGAGCAGCGAGCTCAGAGATGAAGACCCGAGTCTAGACAGGTTGGCAGCCTCGGCGTTACACCGACTCGATGACTCAACTCGGCTTCGCGTGCCCTGGACAAGTCGCTGTCACTTTAGTCCATAAACGGACCCTCTGTGTCCGTGGCGGACAGCCGTGGACATCTTCGCAGCCATAATTCAATGTAACAACGAGATGTATTCTGCTTGGGTTTTGTGGTCCGGCGTACAGGCTCGCGGGAGATGATGCCGAAGAAAGAGTGGTGTAGCGTACCGATGGGCAAAAGCTTATGTGAGTTACCGCTGACGTCTGTTTGGACTTATCTTTGCTGGTCAAAAACAAGCACGTCGTGGTCAAGAGTCTGAAAGAAATTAACAAAAATAAGACGTGTGAATAAATCGCTTTATCTTGAGTTGAGAGATTTGAGCACCGCTGCAAACAAAAAAAGAACGATTTTTTACAAACTTACCTTTGGTGGAAAATTCTCCTTCCTAGTTTCATCACATGAAAATCCTTCAGATTCCCGGCTCATAAACTTTGGAAATTACTATACGAATCGATATCAGTAAGATTTAATTAATAACATAAAAGTGTAATACTGCCATGTAAGAACTGCAAGGAAACAAACACCGAATCCCACGCCATCAGGTCTGAGGTGAAACTGGCTGCACATCTGGGACGGCAGCTAATAAATACGAAGCTGATGCTCGGAGATAACCTACATAGGACTGTGGAGTCTATCCTACGTGCCTTTCAAAACGCGAAATTTTCCTTCCCCTAGTTAAAGATGTCCAGTACTAGAGAGGCGTAATTCTGATTGGTCAAGGACATGCCACAAAGTGCTCTCACAAAGACACGTACACCGTAAATAATGTTGGTATTTGTACAAGATATTCTTTGGAAACTAGTTGCCAAAGATATTTTGGTAAATCTACAAATAATGTATACTAAATTTGACAAAACCTTAGTTCAGAATGTGTAAAATTAATGTTGAGTTTCGACAAGCAAGTGTTGCAGACTTCAAGTTCGTTATAAACACTGAGCTACACAAAACAATTTTGTACGTTTTCTGAAATAATTTGTTTGTAAACATACAATATTTCATCCGTAGAGTTACAAGAAAAACTTCGACAAACAGTTTTCGAAGAATTCGTTGTAAAACAACAGACAATTTATTTAGTATACAGCCAATTACCGAAAGGGAAATCATCAGTGAGAACTCATGAGAGTCAAATACAGACTGCGCCAAACTCTTTACCCAAAAAATCAGGTTCCCCTGGTTCGAGTAATAAAGCCAGATGTTTTCGTTCCACGTCGCGTAACGTTTTCCTCCCGAAGGAGAAGTTAGTGCGGACGGGACAAGGCGTCAAGCCANGGGGGGGATATATGCACGCGACCCCGCCCAGGAAGACAGGCAAGGGGCGTGCGCACAGGAGTTCCAGCTGTGACTATGCAGAAGGCTGGCCATTCTTACGTCGGCCCACGACCCCTGCCTACTACTGAGATCCGCGCCCAGGCACATCGCCCAGGTGCATTCCTCAGGCGGCCGCACCCGAGTTTCACGACCAGTTGTGCCTTATAACTAGAGACCTGAGAAATCCGCTAACTCATTTTGAGACATGCTATAATTCAAAACACGTGTGTTGATACAACTTTAGCTATTGGTGCACACGGTGTTTGACACCTCTTGGAGAACGCTGGCCCAATCGTCGCCTTCCACTGTGGCAGCAGACAACCAATGTGCATTTAATATCGGCATATTTGTACATAAGACTGTAGAGTCTAGCCTGCAGGTCGTTGAACTCGCGAAATTTTCCGGTCTCTATTCATAACACTTCAGCTTAGATCCACTATCCTTATTGGATGAACCAAGTGTTACGCACTCCTAGGTGTCGGCCAGCGAATCACAGACGTACTGTATCGGGCTTGACTAAATCTGATTGGCCAGTCAAGCAAGACAATGTCTTCTCGCAAAGAAACGCAGCGACCAATCAAAGGGAAACTGTCGGTACGTCCCTAGCGTATTGAAGTCTAACCTGTGCGGACATTTTTTTTTTTTTGCGAAATTCGGGTGTCCCTGCCTAGTGCCAATTTGCGTCCGAACTTTCACATACCGCACTGAGAAAAAGGTTTTGTTGAATGAAACAAAGTTTGTTTGGCGGACGCAATCAAATTGATTGCTTGTACAGGGGCAGTTAAATATTTGTGGTTCTTATTTGGTTGACCCAAATTGCAAGATTTAGTTGGTGCAACTAAATATTTGTTTGACTATGTGTATGTTAAATAGTTTCGGTTATTATAAGAAAAAGAGTGAAAGCGTGACCAAGTTTCGAACCCGTGACATTTCCTTGCGAGCTCTAGCAACGTCAACTAAAGTGACTGCTGACGAAGTGGGAAAAATCTTAAATTAGTATATTTCAAAAAAGGACATCCAACGTAAGTAAATTAATATTTAAAGTTTTACAATTTTACTTTTTAGATTCCTGTTGAATTTATTCTATTTGGATTTTTATAACATTATTGAGCATCAATAAATGCAATAACAAATACTCTTGCTATTACAATTATCACAAACATTTCAAACTGTCGAGTTGTATTTTCAAATGGAGGCGATCAAAAGAGATGCCACGCAAATATATACAGTTGATTCAACTAAATATTCCGTTGAAAGTCTAACTTTTTTCGTCCCAACATAGAGGTTTTTTTACTATCTGGGATTTGTCTGCTTTCGTGTTTCTTTGATGTGTACTTCAGCTTATTTTCGGTAGTAAATACAGTACATTTAAATGTCCGCGGAAATTATGTTAAATGCGTTTACATTTGTCATTACAGCAACCTCGCACGTTTACGGGTAAACGTATCTTCCATAACACCATATCTAGTTTACCTTTTTATGATTAGATAATAAAGATCTTGACTCTTGCAGACCAGCTATGAAAGGTTTAAAGTAGGCCTATCAGAATCCACATTAGCCCAGTGAAATAAGATAGTAGCATCATATTTGCATGAGAGCCAATAACGAAAGAAATCTGTAATATACAGTAAGTTGAATCCTAGCAAACAGTGTCAACTTATCCAGCTATACGCCTTCGTATTTACTAATCAGGTATATAGGTAAACGCAGCAAGTGTTGCCAGTTTTCAAACTCGCATCGTTAAACCACCAAGGTGAATTCTAACCTCGGAGAGACAACGTGTTTGGCTCGTTAAAGGTTCACCTTACGCGGCGTTTCGCAAGAGCAACTTCCAGTTACAACCGGATTTTTGAACCTGTTTATGTCCAGCCAAAAGTAGTTCTCACTGATTTATAATTCTGGCATTAACATGGAGCTGCACGGGTGATGGGGGAGGGGAGGGGGTTCATTAAAAACCTGCCGTTCAGTTCCGCTGCCAAGTTCTTCAGTATGCACCTGCGATGACTGACCACATACGACCATCCGTTGTGGATATCAGTCAGATGAACATCATTAAAAGTCATACCTCACGTTAACGGTTGCCAACTGATAAAATTATTTTCTTACGATTATAAAATGCCATTTTATTTATTAAAAAAATAAAAATTTTCTAGTTCCATACACAAAAGTAAATCATTTTCTGAATAATCGATCCAATCAGAAGAGTTGTGAGCATCCGTAACGTGTTTTTGAAATGGCTGAGGAGAACTTGGGCGAAACAACACATTTCTGCTAAGATCCTGAAACGCCTTGCGCAGCTCATTAAAGTTATGTTCATTTGTACGAGATTCTGCTTCACAGTCTCGCACTACGCTGACGTCAGCTGAGGCAGCAGACGCCTCTGCTCGTAGCATCAACTCAGGTTGCATTCTGGGGGCAATAACCATTTTGTTTATTCACCTATCCCGTTTGCTGTTCAGTTCGTTATCACCGGGGTCACCTGTTTTCGATGAGAACATTTACGTGCCGTCAAGATTTCAAATTCGTACATTGTTAAAATGCAAATATATAGTACCCACATTCCACTACTGACCACGTGACGGTGTGAAATAAGACTCGGGTACCCAAACATGTATTCTTATTTCTACAAAATAATCAACGGAACCCAGTTTCAGTGGCGATCGATCTAAACGTTACACATCGAATAAGACATCGTGTCAGAGAGCTGCGTTTTTATTTTCCGGTGCCAACGTTCCCGTAGATGAGAAAGCTGCATGATGCCCCAGAGTAAATAAGCATACAGAGGTGAAATAGTCACTTAACCCGTGAACTCCAGCAGCACACGATACCAAGACGACGTCACTGATCAGCAACATGTCGGAACGCCGTTCGCCAATCAACGCCTGGTATTACTTGCCAGCCTGCAGCGCAGCCAATAGCGAACCTTTCACAGCTCGCAGTAGCCAATGAGACGCAAGGACCGTTCCCAGAGCCCTCGCTAAGCCAATCAGAGAACGAGTTCACCCACATGAAACGAACCGCCACGACATTTCGTCTCTGTATAGTTATCTACTCTGTGGTTGAGAAATACACTACGCATTCCACTCTTTCCTAACATGGATGCATTGAAAGAAAAAAGAAAAACCATTCATTTTTTATTCAGTATGCGTATACACTGACGTGGTAAGTTTATGAATAACATATTGAACATGCATGCCACGATACAATTCTCCGTACAAGCTCGGCTGGAAGCTCCCAAGAGACCTGCTACGCGAGCCTGCATGCAAGTAGTTACGGAGGGTTCTTTGGAATAACCTGTTCAACGGTCCTTGTTGCCGCTCCAGTAGACGAGTGCATTTTTTTATGATTTTACTTCTGCAACTGTGGTTCAGGTACAATCTTCACTCACGGCTTCAGCATTATGCGTTTATGCACAGAGCCTAATCGTTTCGTTGTTATAACCGGATATTTTGTGTTCAATAAACACGAATATTCACACAATGCTGTTTTACTATCGGTAAATATTTTTTTAAATATTTATTTGTATTCAATAGCTTTACGCTCTTACTAAAAAGAAAATAAGCAAAATAACTACCACCCTTTCTCTGATTGACTAGAATTTCGACATTGTATAAAACCGTCTACTGAAAATTGCAACGACCAATTACAAAAACGNCTTTCTCTGATTGACTAGAATTTCGACATTGTATAAAACCGTCTACTGAAAATTGCAACGACCAATTACAAAAACCGGCCAGCAGATGGCCTGATATTCCATAGAACCATCCATACAAGCGGCAAGGCAGGCTTACGTGGGATCGTTGAGAGAATCTTCCGTCGTGGGATGGAGGCTTTAGATTGCAGCTCCAGGAGGACGGGTTCATTACAGTTACGTGCTCGCTTACCTTGACCTGTCCCACGCGAGCGGGCGGAAGAGAAGGACAGAGTAGTGATATAACAGCACGCGACGAATCACGAAGGAATGTTTGAATGACAGGAGAGCGANCGGAAGAGAAGGACAGAGTAGTGATATAACAGCACGCGACGAATCACGAAGGAATGTTTGAATGACAGGAGAGCGATAACGCTTTAAGTCACAAAGCTGAGCTACCGCGACTCGCACGCTGCTGACCTTCAGCAAGTTTGAATTTCTGCTTTTACCTGCAGGAATGTTTTGTTTAACGACCAGTTTTCTCTTAGCGTGATTCGGGGGTGCAGCGAACCTTCCAGATCAGCCGACTGAAACAATATAAANTTAACGACCAGTTTTCTCTTAGCGTGATTCGGGGGTGCAGAGAACCTTCCAGATCAGCCGACTGAAACAATATAAGCTGGTGGGCCTCTGAGAGTCGGGAGTTTGGGCGATTGTGGTGCCTTGAGCGATAGACGACGAGCCAGAAGAGCGACGAGTGAACATGGAAGTGACCAGCGGGAGGAAAATCTGCTACTGGGAGCATCGGTGCAGTGAAGAGTGTGGCCGGCAAAGCTGGACTATTGGACTGGGTGCGTGAGTGCAACAAATTACAAATGATGGCAACAGACAGACTGAACACGGATTAATGATGAGTGTGAGTTAATTGTCTATAACGAAAACAATACATAGAGAAGGACTTTAATTAGAGTGTAGATAGATATTAAATATTGCGCTCACTGAGAAATAAAAACGTGTGTAGATATAATGGTGGAGATAGATAATATAATGCNATAGATATTAAATATTGCGCTCACTGAGAAATAAAAACGTGTGTAGATATAATGGTGGAGATAGATAATATAATGCTGTAAATAATAGGTGGGTGAAAAAAGTAAGATTCGAATTTAGTAATTTTATTTTTATTAAGACCTCCATCCCTCACGAACTCGGATGTGCCCCTCGAGCGTCTTGCATATATAATAAAGGACTGCTACGGATGAAATGGCGGGTGATATTCTCAAAGCTGGCGCGTGCCTCGTACAGTCTCACAGAATCCTGCTGGCGCTGTGTATCGTGGCAAAGCGCCACGGGGTGCCGGTCTTGATTTACGCAATGCGTCGGCGAGGGAAGCGATACCGAGAAATGCCAAGGTTCAGTTATGCGGGGAGTCGAGCGAGTTAAGGCTGTTCTAGTGGAGTGGACATGTTTTGACGGCTCTCAACATCGAGGTCTTGAGAGCCGACGAGGGTGAAGCGAGGTGAGTACGGACCAGCGCCGGAATGCAAGGGCGGGAGAAATCGGGAGATCACCGAGAAAACCCACCGACCAGCGGCATCGTCTTGCACGATTCCCACGTGATAAAATCCGGGACTCGAATCCGGTTCGCCTTGGTGGGAGGCCAGCGCTCTAGCTACCACGTCACCGCGGCCCCTAAGGCTGTTCAAGTCTCCTAAAGTATTTTCTATGTTAGTAACAATTTTTTATCGCTCTGGTAGCAGACAGAGGTGCAGAAAGCGAAGGATATTTACTGTCAAAAACTAATTAAATTAACTGCGTAAACTTCAGCTAAAAAAAACTTTCAAGGGACGGGGGGAAAATGTCTCTAACAAAATTCAGAACGGAACGTGAGTAACGTATCTATATAAATACGGCTCCCATCTTTCCCGTCACCTGGACAGAGTAAAGAGATTTCGTTAAAATTTAATTATGTGGTTGGCTTGGAAATTCTAAATCCTTGAAAGAATAGTGCAATGGGGGTCGAAAGAAAAGACGGAGATTTTTGGATATTCGCCATTGCGATGCAGATGTCCGTCATGGAAAAACAGGACTGAGCACGAAAAAAATATTTGAATAAGACAAGTNATTCGCCATTGCGATGCAGATGTCCGTCATGGAAAAACAGGACTGAGCACGAAAAAAATATTTGAATAAGACAAGTAACGTATGGACTTGTACTTGTGTTCTCGGAGCGTGTGTGTTGAAGCCTGCTGACGGGAACAGATAGAAGCTGCCGAAACGTCGCATTCTGTCGGTTTTGGACAAACTACTGTGTTTGTGCGAGTTTCTTCGTTGTGTAGTAGATAACTAGCCTGCGACGTCCTTAGTGTATTGTCTCTTGATCGTATATATTATTTTTCGCGTACATATATAGNAGTAGATAACTAGCCTGCGACGTCCTTAGTGTATTGTCTCTTGATCGTATATATTATTTTTCGCGTACATATATAGTATATTAGTTATGCGCATTTAGCTCGCTGTCCTTTTTTATTTGACTAGATTCCTTCGTGGCATTTTCTGCCTTTGTACACATATGTTCTTGACTACAGCATTACCTGGCTTGCATTCGGTCATATCTGGTAAAACCGATGTGTTTGAGTGCGTTTCTTTGTTGCGTTGTCCCATTTTGTTACCACTTATAATGTCAGTGTTGTCCTAACTTTTTCAAGCAGGTTTCTAGCCTGTGTTGTTTTCTATATATATATATATATATATATATATATATCTATATATATATATATATATATCTATATATATATATATATCTATATATATATATGTTTATATAGTTATTACTTGCTGTTCTATTTCTCAACTGTACTCCCTCTTGGAATTTTCCAGTGTTCTATACCTGTATTTATTTTCTCTTCCATAGGTTACTTGTCCTATTTAAGTATTTTTGCCGTGCTCAGTCCTGTTTTTCCATGACAGGTATATCTGCTTCGCAATGGCGAATGTCCAAAAATCTCCGTCTAGTCGTTCGAAATTATATTTGAAGTCTACCACGCTTACTAGTATAAGATTCGAATTATTGACCAATCACGGTTGCTTCCGAGTTCCAACTCATCTGACACCTTGCTGAAGTTATACTTTCAGGCTGTTTACCCCACCTAAAGCAATCAAAGTTTAACCATTTCTATAGCATTACACCAAAAGGACAACGCACTGTATTTGTGGCCACTCAGTTTAATAACGTTTTGCATAAGAACTATTTCTTACTAGGCATTACCAAACTAAAATTAAATATTATAATTTGCAAATGAAATACAGTATGCCTAATAGACGAAAATAACCAAAAATAAAATACTTTTATGTTAACGGAANTAGACGAAAATAACCAAAAATAAAATACTTTTATGTTAACGGAAGTATAAAACTCTTGTGGTAACAAGGTACATTTAGGAAACAGATAAATACGTTACACACTGAGTGATTTGTCGAATGTTTTATCCAAAAAGTGCAAAGATACTGCGAATGGTCTATAGTTTCACACATTCGACATTAATTTATTTGTAGTGCAACAACAACATATTTGGAAACTAGTTTCGAAATAATTCCTTCCACAAATACAAACATATATTACAGTGGATTCCGTGGTTATGGTATGACGTAGACATTCAGCTTCTCTCTTGTTACTCGCTCCTGTGACCTTGAGAAGCAGTTAATTTGCGTTTGAGACCAGTCCCGTTCAGGACTCGGTTTCTGAGAAACAGAAATTCTGCGAATGGCGTGCACACAACCGTTTACGTTAAACCCTTCCGTTCCCATATTAACTCATATTTTCTAGTGTTGCAAATAATACATTTTTTGATGCGCGCTGTACTTAAGCTTGCAAATAACTTGTTTGGTTATTACAACTAACAAACTGTAGTCTTTGTGCTCGGCGACACAGGGTAGATCATTGGCCACTGAGCCTCCCAGAGTACAGAGCCGGTCAAATATAAGCTTCCTGTGCAACATGTAGGCGATTGTCTACAATGGGTATTGAAGGGTCAAAAAAATAGTTTTATAGTTTTGAAGTACATCAGACCACGAAATATTTTCGCAGAAATATCATTGGTAGGAACACCTGTATTTCCGCTATATATATATATATATATATATGTATATATATATGTGTGTGTGTGTGTGTGTGTGTGTCTGTGTGTGTGTATATATATATTACACGACTAGTTATATTCTAAAACACTGTATACTGGTTGTATCAAATCAAATGGTACAAAGTAATTTTTTTAACGAAATAAGAAAAAAACACTTAATTCCGATTGGCTTAATCATGTAAGAAAATGAGATCTCATAAAGACATGTAGCCACTAACCAAAATAAATGTGCAACTGAGAGGCGTTTGCTGAAGTCTAACCTGCACGCAGACATTTTGCGGGATGACAATTGACCTTAACAATTTTCTCTTTAAATAAAGACGTGGAAGAAAACAAAGACAGAATATCGTACTACCTTCTCTGCAATATAACTAGCTACTCGTCTGTACATCGGTCACGTTGCATGTTTTTCTGAAACATCGTAACTCTGTTATAGTCCAAAAATGTAGCGCGTTTTATTATATAGTGTCAGATATATTAAAGACTGTTCACAGTAAACTGAACACTTTTGAAAGCCCTACCTAATATCGACTTGTATTCATATTCCGTATACTTCCGCCATATGTAAAATTGACGTAGGTGCGGGAATGGTCACTTAATTCATGCGTAGGTCAAATAAAACTGAAATTATTAGAAAAAGTAAATATTTTATAATTTAGTCAATTCTTACTCTTATATGCATTAAAATTACAGAAAGTAATACAAATAGTTCGAGTGTTCTCAAATGTTTTCGTAACACTTTTAATCAACGTTAAGACTTGGAACTACTTTATCTCTGTCAGTACCAACTTTACAGGGCGCACGTCAGTCAGTGCGCCCGTTAAAATACATGCAGGTAGGGGCAGTGACATTTTTCATACGTTGATTTCAAAAGTGCTCTCTTTACCGTGAACATCCTATATCAGTATTTGCGATGTAACGACCGTTAGGATATTACGGCGTTCCAATAAATTAGATACTTTCTCTGCAAACAGTAACATAAATCGATATGTTTGCTGTTATTGACAATATTTTCAAAGTCAGTGTTCACCCTTTCAATATGATCGTTACTTGAGATTCGGTGTTTGCGATATCAATAGTCCTAAGATATATCGATATATGGACATCGTTTTGCCATTTCTTCGTGGAAGATATATATATATAGATGATGGTTTATCGCGGGAAAAGTTGACTGTTTGCTAGGATTCAACGTACTGTACACATATCCGACAGTTTTCTTTCCTTATTGGTTGTCATGCATGTATGAAGCTACTACCCCATTCCACTGGGACAATGAGGATTCTGATACTATAGGGTAGAACGTTCGTGATTGGTCTGCAAACAACTTAGCCAAGTCAAAACCTTGTTCATCCAATCATGAAAGAATGTACTAATTAGAGTGTTATTAAATGTATGTCGGCGTGGTTGGGGCGTATTTGAACGGCATTGAAAAGTGGATATTGCTCAGCCGTACCACAGAGTATAAGATTATAGCGACGAAACAGCCTCTTATACAGAGAACTACAGCTGCATACGCCAGCAAAATGGCGCATCTGGTCAGCAGAATACGCCGTTCGCCAATCAGCGCTTGGTAATATATTCGCCAGCCGACAGCCAAGCTAATACGCAACCTCTCGCAGTATGCTGTAGGCAATTAGACACACGGCCATATAGCAGAAGATCGTGCAGCCAGTCTGAGAATGGGCACGCCAACATTAAAGGAGCCGCCACGCAATACCGTCTCTGTGTGTTAGTGTCGGCGGCGGAGAGATTTGGGCGGCCCTTAACACCCGGGTTNAATACGTTGTTATTTACAATGACTCAAACAGTATTTCATTCATTAACGTCAACTTTATTTGACACCAAATAAAATTATATGCGTTCACTGTATATGGTCCTACTTACCAGGATTTGACATGGTGCTTATTAATATTTTTTATTACGACACTAGTTTCTGGTTTCTGGTTTTGCAAATTAAACCTNTAGTTTCTGGTTTCTGGTTTTGCAAATTAAACCTTTTTTGATGCGTTCTGTACTTACACTAGCAAATAACTTGTTTCATTGTCACAACCAATAAGCTGCAGACTTTGTGTTCAGCGACAGTGATATGAACCAATCAGAACGTAGAGCAGTAGCGCGGTTTACGAATCAGTTACCCACAGGGAAGATGATTGGTCAGTCAGCCTTGCAGAGTACAGCACCGGACAAACGTCAGCTTCCTGTGCAACACGTAGACGGTTGACTACAATGGCCATGGAAGTGTTAACGTACTTGTTAAGAAGACTCCTCGAGTATTTCGCGTATACACTCCATGGCAAGGTAGACTTCAAGCACGTAAAAATATTTTGTTTGTAGTCATGCGATTGGACCGCAGGTTCTTTTCACAGGAATTGTGTTACTCTTATCGAAGTGCAAAGGTTTCATACCGCGGCAGCGGCCTGTCAACAAACAATAGTTGCTCGATTGCATATAGGGCTGTGGAGTCCAACCTACTTTCGGATAAGTTTGCGAAATACTAGAGGNAAACAATAGTTGCTCGATTGCATATAGGGCTGTGGAGTCCAACCTACTTTCGGATAAGTTTGCGAAATACTAGAGGGCTTTCTTTATGTTTTTTTTTCAATACTGAATAACCTAACATTTTCAGAACAGCGACAAAAACCTAACAAGATTAACTTTTTTAATGCGCCCTAGACCTATGGAAAGATACCCTGGCATTACACGTTATGAAATGGCACCATGCTAGACATTTAAATGGCATGTATGCTCAGGCGTATCTCATTATCTCATTGGCCGCTCTCGCAGTCTCGTGCTCGACCCGGCCAAACGGAAGAAGCCACCAGAGTGCTGCACGCTTACTATTGGTGCAGAGTCCTACAGGGCGTGTTTGGTGGAGCGACACACGTCGAGCTGACACAAACTGTACTTTTAAGGAGCCCAGTTTGTCACAGAATTATAACACGAAAGAAATGATGGGGTCTCTGCCTATGAAATAGGCAATATTTGGGTCGATGATTTCAATCAGAGGGTAACATCTCCGACTTTTTTCGCATCTGCTTATCTGTCGACCACAGTGATACATACCGNGATGATTTCAATCAGAGGGTAACATCTCCAACTTGTTTCGCATCTGCTTATCTGTCGACCACAGTGATACATACCGGGTTATTCGGACATTTGAAATGTGTCCCAGATTGATGTCACTGTACGCAAATACGTGGATTAACCAGGTCCGTGGCAAAGCTTGAAGCTGAAGGAGACATACGAAATGATCATTTGGGAGAGGGACATGATTGCCTGGNGACATACGAAATGATCATTTGGGAGAGGGACATGATTGCCTGGCCAGTGCGCGTGTGTGCGTGTTTTAAGTCCGAATCAGTGACGTCAATCAGTGAAATAACATTCACTGAAAGTCAATCNCAGTGCGCGTGTGTGCGTGTTTTAAGTCCGAATCAGTGACGTCAATCAGTGAAATAACATTCACTGAAAGTCAATTAATTGATGCTGCTGCTGACAAGCGAATCAAGAAAATTAACTGGGAACAAGTGACTTATAGCAGTGGCATTCTGGACATTCAGTATGAAATCCCAAATAAATCAGTAAAATTCAGCCCCTGTACTAATTAGTAATNAGCAGTGGCATTCTGGACATTCAGTATGAAATCCCAAATAAATCAGTAAAATTCAGCCCCTGTACTAATTAGTAATCTGGCACTGATTATCAGTTGCTCAATTTTACTGTTTCGAGTTTAGAGTGGGTGTGTGTCTATATATATGTATGTATAATATATATATATACACACACAAGTGCAACAATAAATAATATGTGTTTTTTTTTTAGATCAAATTTTACAAGCAGTGATTGAATTATAAATTGATGAGACACAAAACTTCATAGAACTAAATTTAATAGCGTATTAATTATTGAGCAAATTCTTATACATGTTTGTATTGTAACTTAAGTATGAATAAGAACAAATAAGATTGGGNCGTATTAATTATTGAGCAAATTCTTATACATGTTTGTATTGTAACTTAAGTATGAATAAGAACAAATAAGATTGGGCACATAGAGATCTCAACTGGAAAAAAAAAATATGTGTAATCCACCTTCTGCAAGGTTGGAAAGCCAGCTAGGAAAACATGCGAAACCAAAATGAATATAAATGATATTAACATGAGTTTTGCTTGGTGTGAATTATCATGGAAGTAATTTTTCATACGGCGATGGGATTTTTACACGAAATTAAATAATTAGTCAGTTAACCATAAGGGGGAGGGGGAGAAGAAGCAAACAATATTTGGGGGTCTTCACTCCACCTCCCCTCCCCCTNCGTATTAATTATTGAGCAAATTCTTATACATGTTTGTATTGTAACTTAAGTATGAATAAGAACAAATAAGATTGGCACATAGAGATCTCAACTGGAAAAAAAATTATGTGTAATCCACCTTCTGCAAGGTTGGAAAGCCAGGTAGGAAAACATGCGAAACCAAAATTAATATAAATGATATTAACATGAGTTTTGCTTGGTGTGAATTATCATGGAAGTAATTTTTCATACGGCGATGGGATTTTTACACGAAATTAAATAATTTGTCAGTTAACCATAAGGGGGAGGGGGAGAAGAAGCAAACAATATTTGGGGGTCTTCACTCCACCTCCCCTCCCCCTNGTCAGTTAACCATAAGGGGGAGGGGGAGAAGAAGCAAACAATATTTGGGGGTCTTCACTCCACCTCCCCTCCCCCTTCCGCCTTGAGCCAATAAATGAAGGGCATGGAGGTTTCATTTGGCAAGCACTGTTCCCTAGGACCGCGTGAAGTGCTGCAGTGCTAACACAGTGGACTCGGATTCCAGAGGACCTAGGTTCGATTCCCGGTACAGCCATGCTGATTTCGGGTTTCCGTGGTTTCCCGAAACCTCTCCACGCTAACACCACGATTGTTCGTTTCTACAGTCCGCGGCTGATTCCTCGCTGCTCTCAGCAACTTGCTCCGTCTTTAATGATCTCGCTGTCGTCGACACGTTAAGGGGTCCGTCTGCCTGGCGTTGCAGTGTCTTCGAAATCCAGGAAATTTTTTTACAAAACTATTAAACGTGCGCCCAGTAGTAAAGAACGCACACGTCAGACTACGTCTGTCGGTTACTCCCAAGATGCCACGCACATTAGAAACACCATTTCGAAGTACTCCAACGTCACTAAAAACGGCTTTTTCTAAGCGCTGTACCTCAAAATATACGCGTTATATACGCACAGTAGTACGCGAGTGTTACAACGGCGGCGATGGAAAATAGCGTAAAAAAGCTTCGCGCGTGTTCCGTTTGCTCAGAACATCAGGCGGTGACTGCACGTTTCTAATACACCAATCTGTTTNAAAAAAGCTTCGCGCGTGTTCCGTTTGCTCAGAACATCAGGCGGTGACTGCACGTTTCTAATACACCAATCTGTTTAATAAAGATACATCATTGTCGCTATAGTTTAAAACACTGTTTTACAGAAGAATAAAATATCCAGTCGTGAGCCACANAATAAAGATACATCATTGTCGCTATAGTTTAAAACACTGTTTTACAGAAGAATAAAATATCCAGTCGTGAGCCACAACTGTGTTGCAGAATTTCATCGGGTGTAATGTTATTAAAGTGGGCCTGTAAAGGGCTTAGAACGGTGCCGGGATCGCAGCATTACGACGGGCGGCGGCTGTACAAAGAGAGCCGGCAGTAAGCAGTTGGGGGAGAAACGTTATTTTAGCGCGAGGTATTATTGGTGTGAGATGTTGGTGGGGGGAGGGAGGGGGTGGTTGCAGTCTCTGGAAGAGCTCCACGTCGACCAACATGTGCAAGCGACATTCCTCGTGTACTTCTCCGAAGTAAGGAGCGCCGCCTGTCTGCTGGCTGGCACCGCGCCCACTGGGACACGGAGCGCACCACCGTACAGAAGCGAACACCGCCGCCATACCCTCCGCTCCAACCCGCGCGCTCTCGTGACTAGGGTCTTCACCTTCCGACGAGCCGCAGATTAACGGCGCTGCCAACCAGCTGGCAGTTGCGAAGATTAAATAGGAAATCCCATGTTAAGGAAATTTCACCGCAGTGCGTTAACTTTAAAGATAGGCGCGTCAAACAAAATGTGTTATTTACGGATTTTTAGGAAANGGCGCGTCAAACAAAATGTGTTATTTACGGATTTTTAGGAAAAGATCTCTACAGCGGAGATGTTTCCATAACAGGCGTAGCCCGTTTGCAAGGAATTTTTAAAATTTAGGTTTTTTTCAAAAAAGTACATATTGCCTATCTATATTGAAAATATACGCTCGTAAGGATCTTCTACTAAAAAATTTGTAACGAACATATTTTGTTTGAAACGCCTATCTTTAAAATTAACGCACTGAGGCGGAATTTTCTCAACTATTAAAATTTTGCAGCTGCCAGCCGGTAGGCAGTGCCTAGAGGACCTCTTTTGTTGTCGGGTGGGTGTCATTGTAAGCAGTTGAGTTTAATTTAATTAAAAAGCAACTATGGGATACATTGATGTAAATCTTTTTTCAGGACAAATGAAAGTTGATTTTGTGTTGCCAATTCATAGATTTGATTATTGAAGCATCAACGCGGTCGTTGAAAAGTGTCAAAGTCAACCAAAATCGCTGTAAGCAGCCCTCTGTTCACGATTTCTACACTTCTGTAAAACAGTGTTTGAAACTACAGTTGCTGTATTAAAGCCCTTTAGTCACGGCTCAGAACTCTAAGGAAAGAGAACACGCGCAAAGCTTGTTTGTGCTGTTTTCCATCGCCATAACAGTGCCTCCTTGTGGCCTGGCGTGACCTTGGTGCCTTCGAGTAGGTACGTTCATTAGGCTGGAATCGTCCCAGTTTAAATATTCTGATTGCTCCGGCAAATTCTGACGCTGATACAGAAGTCTGGTTGCTGCCACCGTGAAAGCAGATTACAGAACCTCTGTTATTGCTCCTCTNTATATATATATATATATATTTCAATGAGGGCATAAAGGATTAACTCCTTAACTTACCATCCCGAATATACTCATTCACGTCTGACATGTTAAATAACAGAGTAAAATAACGATCGATACTGTGCAAGCCCAGAAGCTTTCGCCAACAGACACCGCCTTTCTCTAACCATTGCTACTGGCTGTTTTTTTGTGCTATGGATAAACTGAAACCCTTTCCATACATTACAAAGTGTCAATTGTTGTAAGATATCTATAGGTCCCACTCACAACAAATTTTTTTCTTTTGCGGCACATGAAACGAAAAATTAATGAGTAAGTTAAGGGGTTGAAAGCAGCCTTTCCACTGTCATGTGCTCTGGGAGCACGGTGTGATATCTGACGTCACAGTCGGCGTGTCTGTCAAACATCATTGTATTCTGTCTGTCAGGCATGTCCGAGGCGGGGCGATCCTTCTTGAGGGGATCCTTTTCACCCGTGTGCGGAGAGATCAAAGAGGTCGACCCAGTGACCGGTGTACGTAGTTGGGAGGGACAAGAAGAGGAAACGGTTGCACGCGCAGACGAGTCGTTGGCGCGACTGTACTTCGGACGATGCTCCTCCACTACGATCATAAAAAGGTTTTTTTTTTTCGGACAAGCGAGTATTGCGTATTCTGACATGCGGTGGAAAAGATCCGGTCGTGAGATTATGAACAACATATCACAATACCATAGAGCACTTGAACTTATCTCGTTTGTACACAAACACGCGCCATTGGAAGGGTCGCTCAAGAGTTAAAACTTACCTGGAATATGGTAGCTGCGGTGATACAGTGAGGAGAGTGCTTGCAGACCACCAAGGAGAACCAGGTTCGACTCCCGGCAGGAGGTCGCTCCACGGTTTTTAGCAACGCGGGGATTGTGCCGGACGATGCCGCTGGTCGGCGGGTTTTCTCCGGGATCTCTCGTTTCCCCCACCCGTTCCATTATTCCGGCGCTGCTCCACACTCATCTCGCTTCACCTCCGTCGTCTCTCAGCCCTCCACTCCACTATAATACGTGGCGAGACAGTTCAGCGAGTACCTGCGGCCTAATGAGAATCACGTGCGCGAGGCCGCGAGGACGATGATTCAATGTGTCTGAGAGCCCTGGGACTGACCCAACCCCTCTCACAGGGGGCGTGCGCGCCGAGAAGGGTTGCCGCGGAACAAAAGGGCTGGTTATTGTGCTGGGTCACGAACTGATGGCGCCCGCCCTTCAAGCCTGCAAGCTGTCGCCCCGGCCCTTGTGCGTGCGTGCGTGCGCTAGGGTCGCCGGCAATTAAAATGTGGATTGGGGCGGGGGAAAAAAGTAGATCATGGTTGGGGGA
>NQII01001778.1:72650-88398 GCA_002778355.1 Clitarchus hookeri
CCCCCCCTCTTCCGTTACTCGATCTCTCTAACTGACGCAGCAGCTTCACGGTCGGGCAGATTGTTCGGTACGCCACACGTACAAGCGACTCACTTGCAAACTGAAGACTTTTGTAGCAACAAGAGTTAGCACTAACAACTGAACCACGCATGGCAGTACACAGACCGGAGGAACCGAGTCAAAGGCGGGAAGTGAGAGAAAATATGTTACAACGTTCGTTGGCTTGTCGGTGCTAGTGATAACTGTACGTTGTGCAACAGACTGCCCTGTTCAACTTTACATCCTTCCCACAACGAACCTTGGTCTTGCAACTCGATGTCTGTCACGATGAAGGCGGCCACACCGTTCATTCGCGATAAACGTAGATAAAGTTTGTGACGTGGAAAATGTCAGCAGGCAGCAAGAGATTATTGACTGAGAAGCATTCCAACNAGCAAGAGATTATTGACTGAGAAGCATTCCAACTCAAGTTGTGTAGTTGTGTTGGTAAACATGTAGTCCAGTCGAGGTTTTTTTTTTTCAATTATTCCGAAGCCCTGAAAAAGTTCTACTTTCAGTCTATTCCTCCGCCTCGTGCAAAAAAAGCTTAACCCTGTCTAGAAAATCACAACAAAGGACAACACACCACATTCGTGCGCACTCAGTTTCATACCATTTTGCGTAAGCACTATTACCTACTAGGCATTACCAACTCACCAATTTTCTTTCTGTTTTTGTTTACATCAATTGTAAATTATATATTATAATTTACAGATGAATAAAATTCAATTTAATGAAAAATAAAAAATAAACTTTTTATGGTCAACACAAGCATAAAACGGTAGCGGCACATAGCATAATTAGGAAACAAACAAACAATTCACATATTGGGTGATTTTTAAAAGGTTTGATTNAACGGTAGCGGCACATAGCATAATTAGGAAACAAACAAACAATTCACATATTGGGTGATTTTTAAAAGGTTTGATTTAAAAAGAATGAATAGGCTTTATCGTGGCACTGAACTAAAAGGCTTGGGGATGTAACGCAATAAAGAAAGAGATTTAATAATGCCTACCGGAAGAGAATATTAGCACCACACCTGACATATTAATGCCAAAATTCTATTATATGCTCATCACGGTAAACAGAGNCCGGAAGAGAATATTAGCACCACACCTGACATATTAATGCCAAAATTCTATTATATGCTCATCACGGTAAACAGAGCACTTTTGATAGCTCTGCTTAAGATCTACTTGTAGCCACATAGTGTATTCTTCCGCCTTGTGTAAAACTAGCATTGCCATTGGCCTCATCCATGATTCATGCGTCGGTCAAGTGAAACTGTGAAATGATTAGAAAAGTAAATATTTTACAAATCTTCTCATTTCTTCACCTCGATACATTAAAAAAAAAAAACAGAGAGCGAAATAAATAATTTAAGTAGTCACAAATGGTTACCTAACCATTTTATTTGACGTTAAGCTATGGAACTGCTTTCCTTCCATCGTTACCGACTTTCCTGGGCGCACGTCACTGTGTGCGTCCGTTAAAATATATGCAGGTAGGAGCAGTTCTATTTTTTAAGGTTGATTTCAAAAGTGCTCACATTTTTTGTGAAAAGCCTTTACCTCTAACCGCAACATTAACCTTGACAAATCTACGATTCCGTAGATAAATCTGCAGAGAAGTATAGTCCAGTGCTCACGATAAATCGTGAANNNNTGTGGAATTCAGGCAGGGTGGAAGGGCGGGTGGGTAGGCCCAGTGGGCTGCAATGTCGCCCCCGTCTCGCTAACCTGTACTACCAGTACTAAAACTATCAGTTCGCAGGGAGATTTTCCTATCATACTTCACGCATACAAAACATACTATATAATGTTGTGGTCTGCAACTCTATTTTTTTTTTTTAACAGTAGCCTTTAAATTCACCATTTTAGGCGCCCGTCTTCCTGGTGCGCGAAATGTTTTGCATTGTGTTTGAAGCACAAATTTTTAAAGCAAGCTATTTATTGTGCTTATTCGCAATCTGTTACCTTACGAAAATTAATCACATTTTGCAATAGTTACAATTTTCAAAACATATTTCCCATTACCAACACTAATTTCAAAACTTTCGGCATGGACAAAAACAACATTTTCAAACTGTTTTAACTTAAATTGTTTTACTTGAATACCTGCAAAACAACCATAGTGAACTGCAAACAATTTTGATGGCACAAATTTAGGGCGAAAAAAGTTAAGATCAGGAATGCATAACTTTAAAATACTCTGAAAGGAGACACTCTTGCCGCTTACCTTAAACAGTGGATGTTGTTGTTCGGTGATAATTTATTCACTTTCGGGAAGTGGCAGCGCCAGTTCCGATTCGGAAGAGGAAAATTCGTCGTCAGATGAATCACTCGAGCCACTGGAGTCACGGCCTAGGCATATCACAAAACTACCTATTGCGTCTTCCACACGACTGTCCTTTTGCCAGTAGCCTGCTTCCATATTTTGGACATGCGAACAGTATCCTTGCCAGTCTTCTTCAGCGAATATAGTAAGTCTAAGAACATGGTGTCCGTGCAGTTTTAAAAGTTGGTCAATGCAAAATACTTTTTCAGACTTCCTGTTCTGCACAATTAAGTCGAAAAAGTTCTGTTTTTTTGCATTTCGTGAGAAAAGGGAATGTTGTTATTGGCCAACGACGACTCCATTTCCTTTTTCACTGCATACTTCGATGGGAGTTTATTTTCTTGCACTGAAAGGTAAAGCGCAATGTCCATAACAACAACAGACTTTTCCGGTAGGTTTCGCAATAACTGATTATGCATCCACTTTTTGAAGTTAGCAGAATTCATCTGCCTATGGTAGTCCCATGTAGCTCTGCCTGCTGGAAAAATTAGCAGTGCATTTTCAATTAATCCAGTTATAGCACCTGCATGAACAACAATTAAACGGTTCGAAGAACTGCTGTTGGTTAACACACCACGTTCAGTATCACTTTGCCAACATTTGTTAAATGTGATGTTGCTATCAACCCAGGTTTCATCAATGTAAAATATGGGGCGCCCCTCTATTCTGTAGTGAAGAATTGATTTTAGTACTTACAACGCCAGTGGACAATGTGCGGTCTTTCGACTAATATTTTCCGAGAACTGTTACGCCGTTTCAATTTAAAACCCATTTATTTCAGTATCCGCCTGAGCGTATGAACACTCCATGGAAAATTATTTTTTTCTCTCAAAGCAACGAGAAGCTTAGGACATGTTGGTACTCGTTTCTGTACTAAGTAAAAATCATTGATTACTCTCCTATAAAATGAGTCACAGTGCGCATTTTATTAATGCGGAAGCTTTCGATGTTTGCCTGGTGTTGACAGCGAACTGTTACAAGCATCGGCACCTTCTTTGCGAATTCCGGAAACACTTCTCGTAGAAATTCCAGTGTATTCTGATGCACGTAGATAGGATTGAGATAATAAATGCTTTATTTGACCTTCAGTAGCTTCTTCGTCACATTCATATATCACACGTCTGATCACCTCCCTCGCTTCGCTGTGTATAGTTTTCCCTTTCTTCCTAGACTGCGCCATAATATACCGTCCTGATACGCACGCAACCGACACTAACTCGTGACTGACTTCCAGAGAGCTGTTTCTTTTGGGATGACTAGTAGCGAGGGCGACCTCTTACTGCGACAGCGGACTATGAACGANCCACCCCGCCACTCACCTTGCCTTCGCGTCAGCTCCCTACTTATAGTTGGAGGCGAGCGCAGGGTGCCCCTGAGAATCCTGCAACCAGCAACCCGCGTCACCGGCTCTCTCTCGCACGCGATGGGGAGCGTGCAAAACGAGATGCAGAGTTGTTCGGCAACAACAGCATTCGGCGAGCGCGTCAGGAAAAATACTTGACTGCGGGTAGTTCTCGTAAGGTAACAGAGGAAGGGGGAGAGGGAAGCTGTAAAGTAAGGGAAGACGAGAAGCACAACACGCAACGCATGCCGCGTGCTCTTGTTTTTTTGTGCAGTCCCTCTTCTAAAGAGTTAGATCGACACAACATGACTAACCCGGCTATATCGGCTCCAGATCTTCCTTTTGACCCGCGGACTTCATCAAAGGAGACACCCAGCATTTCGCAAATATATTTTATGAAGGCTGCTGGTTAAGTCAACAAATATGTAGTCCTTTCAAAGTGGCACGATCCTTGGTTCAAATACTTTGTTTTAGGGCATTACACGAACTAAAATAATATTAACTATGTTTTCTTCAGAATAAGTCCAAAGTACCTTACTTTGTACGTGGTGAGAGCAAGGTCACGCAAGTGCTGCATGAGACCAGTTCGTTGCAGTTCGTGTAAGGAAACCAAGTGCGTAATTCTGCGCTGACGTCGTCGTGCCATTCATCTTTCTGCAAACAGATTAACAATGTCTTCGTCTCAGTGTTAGTATGTGTTGTCCCGAGTTTTTTTGGCATTAATCTGTTTTCCTCCGACTACGTTGTTCGTTTCGTTTGGTTAATAGTTTTGTTGTCATCTAATTTCGTTTGTTAAAAAAATGTGCTAAATCTCTTGTAAGATTTTCAAAGAATTTTAATAATAAATGTTGTTAAGAACCAGTGTTGGCTGGTTTTCGAGTATACGTTTTCACGTCATCGTCTGGTATTTATGTGACAACATAGGTCTTTTTTATGGCATGTCTACAATAATATATTTTCTTTTAATTACTTAACCCCATAGCGAAAATCTTTCAAAGAACGCATGAAACGAAGATATCGCCACACAACCGAAATGTCATCACAGTCAATATAATAAATTAACAGTGGCATATCAGCGCTATCGCTTTATCCCGCTTTATACTGGTAGACTAATTATTTCTAATGTAGGGGTTCGAATGCGTACCAACCCACTCGGTCACACATTAATTTCTCAGTTCAAGGACTGCAATAGCCTAGTAATTGTTTCCGCATGCAGTGCACTTGCGTTCAGCATTCTTCTTACAGCCAATGAACAACGTCCTGTGGGCTCGATGGTATTGGCATTATTGCCCATTCTTGTCAAAGAGGTATTGAAAATCCCACATATCAGATTGGCCACGAGGATGAGACTCATAAACGTACCAGACACTGATGCCTCGCTGGGTACAGCACCGAACATATTTTCATTCATTTGCAACGTGTCCACGATCGTGGGCGCCGATACCGTAATCTCGCACCCACAAGAGTCAAGAATGTCCACGGTTTGCACGGGATTCGAACCCAGAACCTACAGAACATGAGAGACGTCGGCCAAGAAGGTTGCCCCATCATGAGAGTGGGTTATCGTTAGGGTTACTGATTTTTTCGCGAGTAAATCGGAGCACACAGAAGACTTAAATACTATATATACGCATATCGGCTGTTGTTATAGCTCCATTGGCTGCTGGTGTCTTCCCCGCATTAGACCGAGCCACTCAGGATTCCGTAACCCCGACACTGTAACTTGGTGATTCGTGCGCGCACGGTTAGCACGGACCAGTACTTGCTTCAACCAATCAAGAAAGCTGGATGACCCCACAGTGCTTTGAAGTCTGTCTTGTCTAGAAATTTTTTTCGCGAGATATCATTGCGCCTAGTTGCCGTCGACTGCGACGTCGAAGAGCTGCGTGGAAATGCGACGGCTTGCCGGACGTGACGTAGCGGAACGCAGGTTCTGTTCTCGCCGCACGGTAGTCGACACTTGTTACGCGATGTGCACTGATAATGTTTTTGTTTTTATCGCTGAGCAATTGCACCGTCGCGGGCAAAGTGGTTGTAAAACACGCCGACTGCGTAACGGTTCCTCTAAAAGAGACACACACTCGTGAATTTTTCAGCGGGATGCTCGCTCGGCGGCGTTCCAAAACGTTTCTCCGAGAGTTGAGTAAAGTAACAGGAAGTAACAGTTGAGGAAAGTACATAATAGTAAACGTGGTTCTGGAACGAGCATGATGTAAATATCGTTCTGTTTTTACAAATATGTGCTGATTAAGCAATCTATGCACATTCAGAATATATATTTATTACTTTCCTCAAATTCTTCTTCTTTTTTTTTTTTTTAATTTAGTGATAAACATAAACAGCTTTACTTGCCACAATTTAATCATAAACATTACTTTAAAAAAATGCAAACTTTATACAAATAAACTATTAAATAATATTACAAATTTTATTACTCGTTATTTGTAATTTTCCCTTCTGTGCCTGTAACAGGAATGTCCAAATTTCATTTCAGTTTTTTTTAATTCTACTAAACTTCTCGTCATTTTCATTTTACCTTTCGGTTCTCACTGAAAAAGTGCGTGTAAAAGTGTTACCCTGGCGATATGCTCAGCGTAATTACTCTGCAGTTTTGGGATGCTGGCAAGAGCGAGTAAAATATTACTCGAAGTGTTTCGGAACAGCCAAAGAGAAAAGTTTACTCGGAGAGTGACGTTTTGGAAAACCACGCTTGTTAGTTGCGCCTGGCAGAGTATCAAGTTATGCAACCTCCATCGCAAGTGAAGACAGCTGGGTTGCCCGACTCGCAAACTGCAGGCGCCAGAAAATGAGCCCATACAGATTCAGCGTCGGGCCCGCGTGATAAATCAGGTGTGGTTGATGTTGGGTCGGTGAGGAGGGGGGATTAAAAGGCGCGAATAACAATCGGGCAAGCCCCTGATCTTTCCGGCGAACCAACGTGACGTCACGGAGTTACGACTGCGGACGAAGAGACAATATGTGATGAGCACCTGGGCTTGTGAGGGGCTGTCCCTTAATACCCGTCATTCCGGAGGCGATATAATATATCCGTGACATGAATGTCACATGGCGTGTGTCTGTCCTGTGTCAGCAAGGAGAGTACATATTACTTTTATTGCCTATTTCTCGGTTGCTTTTTGTTTTATTTCCCCGTCTTCAAAACTATGATTCGTTATAGACACACCATGGGGGCCGCGGTGGAGTAATGGATAGACTACTCGCTTCCTAACAAAGCGAACCTGGTTCAATTACCGGAGGGGTCGTCCCCGGATTTTCGCATTTGGGCACCGTGGCGGACGATGCCACTGGTCGGCGTGTTTCCTCAGGGATCTCCCGTTTCCCCCCACCATTGCATTCTGGTGCTGTTACATACTCACCTCTCTTCGCCCTCGTCGGCTCTCAAGACCTCGATGTCACGGGAACTGTCTACCTGCTGGCAGCTGCGGAATGCAAGCGCCCATTTAAGTTGGTAACGACGGCGGGAAAGTACCTCCGTGTCTTAACGTTGAATTAAAGGTGTTACGTTAACGTTTGTGGAAACTGAAATCACATCTTTTGCTTTCTGTTATTTCTAATGTATATGAGTTTAAAAACAATAAAATTTGTAAATATTTATTTATCTAATAATTTTACTGTTTTACTTGACGGATGCATGAATGAAGTGATCATGTCCATCGTAAGGTTGGCAAGCTCAATGCTTTTAGTTTGACAATTAAAATTTTTCGCCACTAAGTAAGCGCTAGTGTCGCATGTGTACCGCATTTTTTCTATTTTCTGTTGTAAAAACAAAATAATTGCAATAATCATAAATCAAATATAAAACAACTACTTAACCAAGTAAAATTCTTCTCTTTTATTATTCACGCAGATTAAAATTTTAATTACAGGTGACCTCTTTGGAACACTGCGCACCTTGCGGTGGAAATTTTCCCTATGTCAAACTCTTACATAAGAAAACTCGTTTCGTTCCTAATCTGAGTATAATTAATCTTACCCTTGGCACTGTTTATTTTTCATGTGGCGGAATAATACACAACGTGCATAGGTATAATGTATTCACGGTAACTTCAAGATTTTCTGAAGCCCTGCTAAAGATCTACTTTCCAGCCCATTTCANACATAAGAAAACTCGTTTCGTTCCTAATCTGAGTATAATTAATCTTACCCTTGGCACTGTTTATTTTTCATGTGGTGGAATAATACACAACGTGCATAGGTACAAGTAGATCTTAAACAGGGCTTCAGGAGTGATAATGTACCGTAAAAAACAGCCTGTAACGTGTAAATCTCGTATTCGCGCTCGGACGGTCACGCACTTAACAGAACCCCTAGAAAATGTTCAAAATGGCTTCTCCCGCGCTGCAGTCAAGCACAGTCGTCGAAGTTCTGGTCTTAAGATGGCTGCCTGGGTTGGCCGCCGATCGGTGTACAGAGCTCCAGCAGTAAATGTTTTATTAAAAAACCGTCCAACGTGTGCGAGTGAGGTCTGCTTACGAATAGCATTTAAGAGACATTGCGCGTCAGTGTACGTTTTCCAGTTCCTCAATTTCTCTCTAAAGCACGTTTCTGTGACTGTGAAAATGGATCAAACGGATTGTTTTCAGTCCTTTTTAGATATGAACATTCTGGTACAAAACATTAAAAAAGGAATAGGGGCGTGCATCAAACCTTTATTTTTATTATTACGTGAACAAGTGGTAGGTTCTCCGTTGAAAGTCTCATAGAGACGCGTTATCGATGGCAAAACTGCACTTCTGGTTCAGTGCTCTGCGCGTAGAGGCGATGAGAGAGTTGATGCGCATGTCTTGGTCGCCCCTAGCGCTCCTACGCTTTTAGGCCTCAGACGTGCAAAATTCCTTCAACCAGGAGGCCACCTCAATACTGACGGAAACAGTAGCGTTTACAACGTATTTTGAAAAATGATTTTAAAAAAACATAATAATGAAACTAATTTGGTTTCGTTGTAAACACTGGAATAAGAACCGGGGGGGGGNTTTTAGTTTCTAACTCTCCCTAAGTGTCACCTGGACGACGGATCGCTTACTAAGTCATTTAGTTCGTGCTGATGTCACCATTCGCATGACGGGGCCACGGTGGTATAGTGGTCATACTACTCGCCTTCCAAGAAGGAGAACCAGGTTCGATTCCCGGCGGGTTCGCTCCCGGATTCTCGCATGTGGGAATCGTGCCGGGCGATGCCGCTGGTCAGCGCGTTTTGTCGGGGGTCTCCCGTTTCCACACTGTCCTTTCATTCCGTCGCTGCTCCATAGCCACCTCGCTTCACCCTCGTCGATGCTGAGAGCCGCCAAAATCCCTTTACCCACTCGTTCACTCACTATTCACGTGTGGTGGAACTGTTCCGTGATGACCACAAAGCTGGAAACAATCATAGCTTTCGAAATTGTTAAATTAGCCCCGAAGCACAGTGCCCAAATTTAGGAACGATGGCTAGCGTGAACAATAGACGCGCCCACTCAAGTCACAAAGTATACACTTCGTCGGTAAGCAGCTCCGTTACTCAAAACTATAGATTACGTCCTGGGCGGGGTCCACCGAGGGACCAGTCTGAAAGAAGCGTTTATCATAGAGATAATTATTCTGATCGTGGAAGATGACTAAAACCGTCGAACGCACGAAGATCTTTAGGTGTAGAGAACACGTTACACGNAAATATCTTCACTGAAAAAAAAGGTTTGGTTTAATCAAAAGAAGTTAGTTTGACGCAACAAAATTAATTGTTTGCATAGGGACAATAAAATATTTGATTGTTGGAAAGAAATTATTTGTTGTTTTTATTTGGTTGGCCCCAAACTGTAAGATTTATTTGGTGCGACAAAATATTGGTTTGGCTTTACGTACACTAAAGAGTGTCGGTTAATATGAAAAAAAATTGAAAGCTCAAGCGAGATTCTATCCTATGTCGTTTGCGCCCGTGAGATACGCTCTACAGCCTCATTCAAAGTGACTACTGTTGAAATTGGAAATATTTAAATCCATGCATTTCAAATACTGGGCAACGTGCGTAGATAAATATTTCATGTTTTACACCTTTACTTTTCATTTTCCGTTTGAACTTGTTTTGTTGTTACTTCTAAACCATTATTACGCACTAAAAAACACTGTAACTATCCTAATCGCCACAACAATTACAAACGAACTACAAACGAAGGTATTCCAATGAGTGGCCAAACAAATATATACCTTCGAATGAACTAAATATTTCATTGAAAGTCTACTTTTTTTAACCCAACATAGAGTTTTTTTATTCAAGCATGCATTTCGTTACACGAAAAAAAATTAATTTTGTTTCTTTTAAAGTTTTGGTTACTCAACAACAAATTTTTGTTGGGGCAACTTTATACATTTTTGGCCTATAAAAAAAGGTATTTTGTTGGCTGGAACAAATAATTTACTCAGTGTGCGTAAGGGCTAGATTTCAATAGCACACGTGCACATTTGCAGGCGTTTTTCGAGAAGACATACATTTCCTAACTGAGCTTATCAGAATTGACACTTTAAGCCACGCATTTATTTAATGTTTTCAATTGTTGTGAATAAAAAATGTTTCGGCGTGTATTAATTATACTTAAAGCCGATAAAACACTTGCTCCGTTGCCACAGCCAATAAGCTGTAGGCTTTTTGTTCGGCTCCAGCAATAAGAACCATTCATAATCTGGAACAGTAGCACGGTTTATAAATCAGTTATCAACAGTGAAGATCATTCGGCCCTGAACATTGCTATGTACAGTATCGGCTAAATATTAACTACCTGAGCGTTATCTATAGTCTAATCGGAATATCTTCACATGTTTTATATCACACCTTTGGAAAACCTGCAATGCATGCGGTGTTTGTTTGTTTCCTGAATGTGTCTGTATCACAAGCGTTTTACAATTCTTTTAATATAATAGTACCTTATTTTTTTATCAAACTGAACTTCCAATTATATTTTATCTATAAACCATTATATTTAATTTATAATTCATAAGAATGAATACCGAGAGAAGGTAGGTGTGTTGGTAGCGTCTAGTAGTAAATAGTTNAAAGGTATTTTGTTGGCTGGAACAAATAATTTACTCAGTGTGCGTAAGGGCTAGATTTCAATAGCACACGTGCACTTTTGCAGGCGTTTTTCGAGAAGACATACATTTCCTAACTGAGCTTATCAGAATTGACACTTTAAGCCACACATTTATTTAATGTTTTCAATTGTTGTGAATAAAAAATGTTTCGGCGTGTATTAATTATACTTAAAGCCGATAAAACACTTGTTCCGTTGCCACAGCCAATAGGCTGTAGGCTTTTTGTTCGGCTCCAGCAATAAGAACCATTCATAATCTGGAACAGTAGCACGGTTTATAAATCAGTTATCAACAGTGAAGATCATTCGGCCCTGAACATTGCTATGTATAGTATCGGCTAAATATTAACTACCTGAGCGTTATCTTTAGTCTAATCGGAATATCTTCACATGTTTTATATCACACCTTTGGAAAACCTGCAATGCATGAGGTCTTTGTTTGTTTCCTAAATGTGTCTGTATCACAAGCGTTTTACAATTCTCTTAATATAATACTACCTTATTTTTTATTAAACTGAACTTCTAATTGTATTTTATTTATAAACCATAATATTTAATTTATAATTCATAAGAATGAATACCGAGAGAAGGTAGGTGTGTTGGTAGCGTCTAGTAGTAAATAGTTNATATTTAATTTATAATTCATAAGAATGAATACCGAGAGAAGGTAGGTGTGTTGGTAGCGTCTAGTAGTAAATAGTTGTCGTGCACAATATAATTGAACTGAGTGCGCATGAATGTGGTGCGTTGTCCTTTTGGTGTAATTTTCTAGACTCGGTTAAGCTTTGTTTGCATGGGGTGGAGGGATATCCTGAAAGAAGAACTTCAGATGGGCTTCAGAAAATTTGGAAGTAACGGTGAGTGCAGTTTTCCTAATCCCGCGCTGCTTGACAATCACTGACAATGACCGATTATATAAAATGTACATTTTACGAGTTTTCAATATTTTTTTGCTGAATTTTAATTGTGTGTTGTATGCTTGTTGTAAAAAATCGAGAGCTTACTAATAAAATATAGCTTAACTTATTCCTGACATTTCACAGCAAGCAGATAAAACACAAATAAAATTACGCACAAAAATATTTTTAAAAATTCATAAAATGAAAATTTTCTATAATCGTACATTGTCAGTGTTTACTACGAATCCAAAATTGTGACACGAAAACGAATAATTAGTGCAGAAAGGGAGAAGTTGAGCCTTAAGGGCGTTAGCTACACAATAAATTATTATTTTATATCTGTACCAAAAACTGTTCAACCTGTAGTCATTACTTGCATAAACAATCAGACAGCATATGTTTTACGTAATGTAATGTCCAAACAACAATTTTATTGTTTTTGGGATTTATAAATCATAAAAACCAACTCACTTATCGAAATGAGATAATTCAGGCCTAAATTATATACTATGAGTAACTTACAAAAATTATTTAAAATCCCAACACGAAACATTTTTCCTAATTTTTAAAAATAGCTTAAAATAAGGGAATTATTGCATATATTTGATTTGCAACAGTTTATGATTACATATAAAATAAATCTTACGAAGCATATCTTATATCAATAGACATAATCTTTCATTCCTCCTTACAAATGTTTTGTAAATATGATCGTTTCTATTATCTGTACATTCCAAAAACCATCTTGACATTCCCTAATGTAAAAACTATGCGGCCTGAATGTTTTATGCTATGGAAGAGCACTTGCTAGTAATGCCTACACGTTGGACGGTATTCCGAACAAATATGAAATAATTAATTATTTTGTGGCAGAAGTTTTCAGAGCACACATAAGGAAAACTAGCGCTAGATGCGATTATCGAATTACATAGGCATTTAGAAGTCAACATTTATAAATCCTGTAAACAAAAAATATTGCAAGGGTGGTGTGTTTTTCGAGAAGTTATTTATTATGGCGTAGAATAGTAGAAATAATTAAAATATATACTTACCAATAGTAATTTCCAATAGGAGCGCATATAACATTATTTGGTGTTGCCTGCTACTGTATTTTTCAAATATAGTCTATTCGTGGTTTCTTCGCACTTTTCAAAAAAACTTTGAAAAATTATGATGTGCTCGGTTGTTTCCTATAACATTTAATTTATCACAAGCGTTTTATACTTGCGTTAATACACTGAAGAGCCAAAAAAACTGGTACACCTGCCGAATATCATGTAGGCCTCCCCCCAGCCCGCAGAAGTGCCGCAAGACGACGTGGCATGGACTCGACTAATGTCCGAAGGTATGCAGAAGGCAATTCACACCATGAATCCTGCAGGGCAGTCCACAAATACAATCTGTGCCAATTTGAGAAAGGGTTGCACGTCTGTCACGTTTAATGATTCTCGTCAGTCGTCGTTTGTCCCGTTCTTTCACGATCTTTTTCCGGCCGCAGCGATGTCGAAGATGTGATGTTTTACCGGATTCCCGATATTCATGGGTCACTCGTGAAATAGTCGTACGCGAACATCCAAATGTTATCGCTACCTCGGAGATGCTATGTCCCATCTCTCGTGCGCCGACTATAACACCACGTTCAAACTCACTTAAATCTTGATAACCTGCCATTGTAGCAGCAGTAACCGATCTAGCTGCCGACCGCATCGCGTTACTCTGATTGGTTCCATGCATCTGTTATTTGCATACGCACGCCTATACCAGTTTTTTCGGCTCTTCAGTGTATATAAAAGTACCTTATTTTGGGTTAAATTGACCTTTCACGTATATTTAATATTATAATTGAAATATTCCATTTATAAAATTCCACGAATTAAAACATAGTTAAAAAATATGAGTTGGTAATAATGCCTAGTAAGAGATAGTGCTTATGCAGAATATTATTAATCTGAGTGCGCACGAATGCCGCACGTTGTACCTTTGGTGTAATTCCCTATACTTGGTTAAATTGTATTTGCATGAGACGGAGGCATATCCTGAAAGTCGAACTATAGCAGGGCTTCCGAAAAAATGTGGAGTAATCGTTAATGGACTAAAGTCTTGCTTTTAGCGACAGCAAGAAAGACTGTGTGAACGGCAACACATTTGTTTTTTAATTCAGTCTTAAGGAACAGTGATCCCTTAGATATTCTATTAGTTATTTTCCCCAAAACGTCTATTTTAGACTACGCATCGAATTATTTAGCCCGACACAGCATACACAATATCTTACCCGACATCCTTAAAGTTTTTTGGGGGCCGCGGTGGCTGAGCGGTTAGCCTGCTCGCCTCCCACCAAGGCGAACCGGGTCCAATTTTCAGCCGTGTAACTCGCGGATTTTCGCATGTGGGAATTGTGCCGGACGATGCCGCTGGTCGGCGGGTTTTCTCGGGGGATCTCTCGTTTCCCCCGCCATTTCATTCCTGCGCTGCTCCATACACACCTCACTTCACTCGCATTGGCTCTCAAGACCTCGATGTTAAGAGGCGGCCAAATACGTTCACCCACTAAACTCACTTCTTAAAGATTTTTTTCCCCTTTTTTTTTGCATTTACTGCCTAGGTTACTTTCCAAATTGTAGCTTCCGAGGGTAACAACCGCAATAAAACAATAAAGACTTTTGAAAATGTAGGTCTACCAAGCAAATATAGGTCTTCTAAGCAAATGTAGGTCTA
The DNA here is from genome assembly GCA_002778355.1 of Clitarchus hookeri. Taxonomy (NCBI): domain Eukaryota; kingdom Metazoa; phylum Arthropoda; class Insecta; order Phasmatodea; family Phasmatidae; genus Clitarchus; species Clitarchus hookeri. The sequence continues at coordinate 87,068 of NQII01001778.1, forward strand.
CCAAGCAAATATACGTCTACTAAGCAAATGCCATGTTGCGTGTCGGACAGCAGAACTAAATATAAAATATACACTATCAGGTTGTGGAGCGAAATGTGAAAGTTTCAAAACGGAGGGAATCTATTCACTGGAGTTTAGCACGGGCTAAAATGTTACTCAATTACGGCACCTGAAACAATAAATCAAGGCGGGGGACTGGCAGGGCGAAGATGAGTAGGGGGAAATAGTGTGTTCTGGTCCAGCTGTCGTGCGGGGGCCGGCACTCAAAGAGGCGTGTCGGCCGACGCCTCTCGGCATTCACGGCTAATTCGCCCGCTGGGAGGTGGGCGATCCGGCCCGCACGCCTCAAAGGCGTCGATGAGTCACCACAGCCCTGGGAGACTCTCTCTCTCTCTCTCTCTCTCGCCACCACGTGTCAGCCACTCTTCCCCCGTCGTCGTCGGCGGTGGGCGGCGATGAAGTGTGGTTCCTGCTTACGAGGCGACGATGCCTGATCGCAGCACGACGCCCGGATCACCGTCGTCTGCTCCTTGCTCGCGTCGCCACGTCCTCAGACGCTCGTGGGGGACTCCCGACTGCCAGGTTGACTGCATTCGTGACTGCACAACCGGTGATTTCGCGAATAGATCTCAGGCGAAGCTATTTATACTTCATACAAGTGTATATTTCAGTCACTTGTGCAATAGAATAACAAGTTTATTACCACTTGTAGCGTGGTCCAGGTTCACTGACTATTAAGATAAGCTAGAAGTACGAGTTTTCTATATCTACGTCTGCATCACTGGCAGTTCTGTTGGTCTATTTATTACCAATTACAACCATCCTTGTACAATACTGTACAACGTCCATTACTGGCCGGCTCTAAGCTAGTAAAATACCCAGTTGAAAGTGTCCCAATCAAATGTTCTTTCCTACATAGAATAATATACAATCCAAACTGTTCATTTGAGTAATTCACACTCTTAGTCTTGCTGACGTAATTCTGTTTTGCGGAGAGACTTATGATAACTGCTAGTGCAAGTAGTATTTCTTCGCCCTTGTCTTCGAAGAATGCGGATGCCGTAATGTTACAGCATACCCTACACAACTCAGTTAAATTCAGGCAACGCATCCAGATCATTAATGATTAGGGACCTGCGAAATTCGCGTAACTTTTTGTCATTGAGATAAAGTTCGAATTCCTGTGTGTACTCGAGCCAGAGCTGTACGTTGATTGGCTGCTGTTAGGATACGAGAACACTTTCGTTCTTGACTGTCTGGTATATGATTCGGACATACAATCGCAATGTGTTTATTCATTGCCACAGCCTCCCGGGGGGGGGGGGGGAAAA
>NQII01001778.1:88503-113542 GCA_002778355.1 Clitarchus hookeri
AGAGAGAGAGAGAGAGAGAAGAGGAAGGGAGAGAGAACGCATTCGACTAGTAAGAAACGCACACACAATCACTGTAATATATCCAACACCAATTGCAACATCTTCATATAAGACGACCACACATCATGCAAACTTCCAAAGTATTATCGTTTAATAATTATTTCCCCAACTTTCACGTTTTATGGAGGCTGAGCGGTTAGCCTGCTCGCCTCCCACCAAGGCGAGCAGGGTTCAATCCCCGGCCGGGTCACTCCCGGATTTTTGCATGTGGGAATCGTGCCGGACGATGCTGCTGGTCGGCGGGTTTTCTCGGTGATCTCCCGTTTCCCCCCACCCTTAACTATTCCCGCTTTAAACCGGAAATGCATCAAGACGACTACTTCAACTTTAACATTAGATTGCATGGTTTGGTTCGTGGTTGGTTTGGCATTTATAAAATGTATATATAAAAAAAGAAATAACTGCCAGTTACTGTATAGATGTTTACGTACGCAATTAAGGGCCCTGCCTACCAGCTGGCAGCTGCGAAATTCAAATAGGAAATCCCATGTTAAGGAAATTTCGCCTCAGTACATTAAATTTAAAGATAGGTGTTTGAAACAAAATGCGTTATTCACGAATTTTTTAGGAGAATATCCCTACGAGCATATATATTTTCAATGTACGTAGGCAGTGTGTACTTTTTTGTAAAACATAAATGTTAAACATTTCTTGCAAACAGGCTATACATGTTATGGGAACATCTCCGCTGTATGAAACTTCCCCTTAAAAACTCGTGAAGAATAAATTTTGTTTGAAACGCCTATCTGTAAAATTACCGCGCAGAGGCGAAATGTCCGTAACATAGGATTTCCTATTAACATTTCGAAGCTGCCAGTCGGTAGGCGAGAGTCGTAAATAGGTCTACTTCAAAACAGCGTCAACAGAAAGTAATGAAGAACAGGTTTTTGTCTCTAACATTATGAAAATATTATGTCTGGACCAGTAACTATTAAAATTGGTTTCTTTATGGTTTACTGGGCGCTGGTTGACTAACGGCGTTCCGACATGCTGCCGGTCAACGACGCCATTTTGCTGGCGTGTGCGGCTGGAGTTCGCGGTATAAGAGACTGTTGTACTTCTGTAGCCTCAATTATTCTGTGAGCAGAATAATATACAGAAGGCGGAAAGAGTAAATTAAGCCGGGTTTTCAGAACTGCTCAATTAACCTCGAAACAGCAATCAAAGTTAAGAATCCAGCCCATGACCTGCGGCCAGACAAACAGCTGTGGTGACTTCTACGTCCCCGTCGACAGGATTCTGGTTTATTAAGTAATTCAGTTGACATCCTGACAGCCCCTCAAGGCTTTTGCCTCGTTGTGTTAACAAGCAATAATTTAATTTTATAACGTGGATCTCAGTACTCTCGCGGGCGTGAACGTCGGATATGAAGTGTCAGCGGGTCGGCCGGCGGATTTTTCTCACCTCGAGAGGCCTAGAGAAGGGTGATTCTCCTGAGATAGGACCCCACATGTGCACGGAGTTACACATATAGACTTCGCGACACACACTCGCAGCGAACCTATGTCCCACGCACGTACACTGAACATCCAAAAAAACTGGTACACCTGCCTAATATCGTGTAGGGCCCCTAGAGCACGCATAAGTGCCGCAAGACGACGTGGCATGGACTCGACTAATGTCTGAAGGTAGGCAGGAGGCAATTCACACCATGAATACCGCAGGGCAGTCAACAAATCCAATATGCGCCAATTTGAGAAAGGGTTGCACGTCTGTCACGTTTAATGATTCTCGTCAGTCGTCGTTTGTCCCGTTCTTTCACGATCTTTTTCCGGCCGCAGCGATGTCGAAGATGTGATGTTTTACCGGATTCCCGATATTCACGGTACACTCGTGAAATGGTCGTAAGCGAACATCCAAATGTTATCGCTACCTCGGAGATGCTATGTCCCATCTCTCGTGCGCCGACTATAACACCGCGTTCAAACTCACTTAAATCTTGATAACCTGGCATTGTAGCAGCAGTAACCGATCTGGCTGCCGACCGCATCGCGTTACTCTGATTGGTTCCATACCTCCGTTATTTGCATACGCACGCCTATACCAGTTTTTTTGGCTCTTCAGTTTAGTTATCTAAGGAGCATGCGTGCTCGCGGAATAGCTGGCAGATGCTCGCTTGCTTCGCGTCTGCCACAGCCAACCAGCGAGGCGTGCTCAACATGGCATTGGTCGAAACCTATAACACAGCAGGTCCGGTAAACGTCTATTCGAGAACATAGAACTAGCTAAATAATCACCGGAAGTGAATATGAGTGAAGGCTAGGAGTCAAACATATTGCATGTACATCGAAAAGCGATTTTCCTTTTCACCGGAGGAAATGTGAACATATGTGACTCTTATGCACATTGCTTATGTGTATTGCAAACTCCGTGATTCACTCATAAATGTGAAATGAAGTCATGGTGTTTTCAAACACATCTGTAGACTGTTCACTGTAAAGTGAGAGCTTGTTATGGTAGTGCTTAGTAGTTCTTTTCAACTTATTTGTGTTCTTTCAGAAATTGAAAATATAAAAATTACCACTTGATTAAATAAACACAATGTATTCATTTTATACCTCTCGAGACCAATGTATATCATTTATGCCTGCTGAAAATGCCTTAAAAAGTGCTCACATTACCATTAAGAGACTATAGGCACGCAATTTTAACGTGGTGGAAAGTTATTGCNGAGACCAATGTATATCATTTATGCCTGCTGAAAAATGCCTTAAAAAGTGCTCACATTACCATTAAGAGACTATAGGCACGCAATTTTAACGTGGTGGAAAGTTATTGCTCACAGCACTAGTGCCCATTTTGCTATCAGCATTAAACATATCGCACGTCTGTAACATTTTTAAGTGGCGTAGAGGGTATTGAGTAACTCTTTCTTTACTCGGAGCGGGCCGCGATGCTGTAGTGGTTAGATTACTTGCCTTTCACCAAGGCGAACCGGGTTCGATTCCCGGCGGTGTCGCCCCCGGTCTTTCGTATGTGGGAATCGTGGCGGACCTTGCCGCTGGTCGGCGGGGTCTTCTCAGGGTTTTTCCGTTTCTTGCATCCTTACTTTCCGGTCCTGCTCCATACTAACCTCGCTCCATTCCGTCGGCTCTCAAGACCTCGATGTTAAAAGCCGCCCAAATCTCTTCACTAACTCGCTCACTGCACTCTCAAAACCAATGAATACTTTCCGTAATGATGGGAATTATTGGCAGTAGCTAGTTACCCAGGTTAACAGCTTGGGTATGCCATCGCCCAGAATAGAATGGGCATATGGGTGATAGTTTTGCTGCGATGTACAGCTTAAATGCATACATTATGTGTCAATTTACGTAAGAAATAACAGGGGTGTGGACAGCACGCATCATAACAAAACAACATGTCCACATGTCCTAGGTTCGATTGTTCCCGAGTCAGGTCAGGCCTTCCAGTGTTCTACTGGAATTGCCAACAGCCGTACTTCATGCACCTGTTCGTATCAGTGTAGCCCTGCCTTTGTACGAACAGTGATTCGTTCTTACAGTCTGTTAGTGGTCAACTGAGTACTTTTTAAAGCCCTGCTTAAGATCTACTTGTAAGCACGTTGCATATTCTTCCGCCCTATGTAAAATTAACACCGTTGTAGGCCTCACCACTTTATTCATGCGTCGGTCAATTGAAACCGTGAAATTATTAGAAAAGGGAATATTTTACTAATCTGCTAATTTTTGCACTTGGATGCATTTAAAAAAAAACAGAAATCGAATGAAATAATTTAAATTATATCAAATCGTTACATAAAACTTTTAGTTCGACGTTAAGACATGGAACTATTTTCCCTCCCTCGTTACCCACTTTACTGGGCAGGTGCCCGTTAAAATATAAGCAGTGGGCTTTTTCTAAGGTCGATTTCAAAAGTGCTCACTTTATCGCGAGCAGCCTTCACGAGATCTGCTCACAATCTCTACCTTGCATCTGAATGCGCGCCTGCGCGTCTCATCAGTGACTGACTGACAAGTTCAAAAACCCCAGGTGTCCCAACTGAACTGCTGGCAACCTTGTTCCACACGCATTTCCTACGACAGGTGTTGCGTAAACAATGCTCTTGAGATGTCCCCACAGTTCACAAGCCACTGGATTCATATCAGGGGAACGTGCAGGCCAAGTGTTTTGTGCGTTCCGAAACAACAAAGTCACGATTTTTACACGTTCTTTTGCAAAAAAAAATATGAGGGACCTAACTTTTTTATTTCATGGAAACGCCATAGTGTAATATCGGCATACAAAAGTGTTCTGCGCAAATAGAGAATATTGAATTCCTGCCTTGAAGTATGTTATTTACAAAGTTTGCAAGCCATTGCTGAACGCAAGACGCGCGTTTTTTACTAGTCGAATGCGTTCTCTCTCTCTCTCTCTCTCTCTCTCTCTCCCCTCTGCCCTCTTTTCTCTCTCTCTCTCTCTCTATAAATATATATGTATAGTTTGTATTTTTTGTGGGACCACTTTGATGATAGTAATAGACCATTATTTGATAACTGATACATGGCAGCACCACGCAACAGGCTTACCACCTACAGACGTACGAAACGCATGGACTACGGTTAGACGAGGGAAATATGCCATAAGGAGAAATTCCGACAATACTGCACTCGGCCATAATCCCATCTTACCCTGTGTTTGTGTTTGGAAGACGATTTTCTACAGAATGCGCAGGACGAAAATTATCGACACCCGAAATNAATAGACCATTATTTGATAACTGATACATGGCAGCACCACGCAACAGGCTTACCACCTACAGACGTACGAAACGCATGGACTACGGTTAGACGAGGGAAATATGCCATAAGGAGAAATTCCGACAATGCTGCACTCGGCCATAATTCCATCTTACCCTGTGTTTGTGTTTGGAAGACGATTTTCTACAGAATGCGCAGGACGAAAATTATCGACACCCGAAATCAGTGATCCGATTTAGTTGCCAAACACGCCGGCATCACTAGTCATTCGCCACCGTTCAACCTGGTCGAGATGCATAGGGAAAGACTTCACGAGTGCAAAAAAAATTAGAGCATATTGCAGGTAGTGCATTGCCGAGACCATGATATTTTTTATTTATGTTAATCCCTTTCAAGTGAAAAAAAAAAATTAATTCAGTGTACTAATTTTTTTTTGTAAATAAATACTGGTTCGAGCCCCTCCTTTGTTTTTCTTCTTATAAAGCATAATGTGAAATTTTGTTTCAATACCAGTGAAACTAACGATAAATTGTGATGATGTAAAAAATAAGAAATACGCAAAAAAAATTCATTATTCCTTGCTCGCTCATGCGTCAAACAGACACAGAGCCCGATATATCCCAATTGCAGGTCTGACTGATAGACGCATTAAAAACTATTAAGATAAAAGCGTAACTAAAGACGTAGATGCGAGTCTCGTTTGAGTAGTAAAGGAGAGATACTTGCAGTCGTGATCTGAGCTCGCGTTGCACCAGGTGTTGAATTGAACTTTGCCCTAGAGCGCTGACCGCCGGATTGTGAGGGGAGGCCGCGTGTGGGCTTGTCTCTCCAGCAGCATGTTTCATTTCTCACACAATCCAACTTTAATTCAATGGGATAATAAACACAGATGATACCTGCACGCAGAAGTCAACACCAGGGAAGACCCATGTTCAGGGGGGACCTGGCTTCAATTCTCAACTCGTTCGGCCGAATTTCTTTTTTTTTTTTAATCACTCCAGGTGAATGTTGGGATGGTTTCTTAGCCGAGTCCNTTAATCACTCTAGGTGAATGTTGGGATGGTTTCTTAGCCGAGTCCTTGCTCGTTCCCGTTTGCCCTAACGACTCGCTCCGTCTCAGAAGGGTATAAACTTTACTTTTTTTTATTACAATTTTAGCTCGCACGCTACCTAAAAAATGAAATGTCACGCTACTATTTTACGTTAGTAAAATAGGCGAACACGAACGAGAAAGATACATATCCAAGTCTAAAATAGCAGGATGGACAGATCATCAAACTAAAAGAGTTTTTTTTTTTTATGTAGCAAAGCCGAGAAAAATTTCTCAAAATAAAATTACACTGAGAAAAAAATCGCATGGGCTGTTTAAAAAAAACGTAGCTGTTAACACCTCTCGTGTTCTCTCTCCCCCAAGACACCTGTAAAATTCTATCGTCCTATCTATTTAACATCCATTTGGCACGACCAATGACTTTCAAAGCTTGCCCGGCACACGACCTAAGAAAACACTCCCCAGTCAGAACAGAAGTATTTTTCTGAGCTTCATCGTCAGCTTACGACCTTACGAGGGATGTGTTATATTTCTTTACGTATCGGTATTTCATGATTTTATCAAATTTAAAAATTCTACAAATTGGCACATTTCCTGCTGTTATTAATCGGCGCCTTCTTCATAACATTATATTCAATCGCCATATTCAGCTTACCGCTATTAATATTTACAGTTTTTGCTACGTGCAATTTTCAACACATTGCAAGTTATGGTCCATTCCCGTCCGTCAGTGTGCATGTGGGGAAACTTCAACAGAACTGTTCGCTGTTCATTTTCAGAACCCTAATAATGCATTTTACAGTATCTATGAGCATTAAACATGCCAAGGGTAAAATTGCACCATGCCTTTCCTACTTCAGCCACACAGTTTTGCATGCCTTAATACACGAATCAGTTTGAAATATATCTGGTTTCTCTATCCACCACGCGTGCTTTGACAACACGAGCCATTGCCAGGTGCATTATTATTCGCAAGGAATAAAGTCATCAATGTTAAATTCAAAGAATGGGAGGAAGAAATATGGTTCAGCAGCTCATAAACTCATTGTCGTCACCATATTGCCAGCAGCGCTTAACGTATAGGTCGTTGCCAAAAATGGGCCTTGATATAAAGACAGCATAAATCATAAGCCTTATAAAAACCCGTCAAGAAAAAATACTTTAAAAAAAACATCAAAGCGGGCGAATGCTTTTCCACGCAGTGTATGTATATAGTGAGGGAATTCTGTTTCTCGAAATCACTCCAGGGATATGCTTGGACGGTTCCTTACCGTAGGTCATGTTCGATTCCTTCCTCCGGTACTGATTGTGTGTGCTGCCTGGTTGAAAACAAAGTGCAAAATATGTTCAACGACAAATGGCGAAGCGTGGTGGGGGCCCGCCGTGGTGCTCGGCACTTTTAGTACAAATACAGTCATTACAAAAAGTTCCTTTTCAGTACAGTTTACCCAGGAAGCGATGAAATATACCAAAGGATCTGGCTATATATTTTTTCAAAGCGAGATTATTAAATAAAATACCCACCTTTTGGATTTTGAGATAGGTCTCTAATTTTTTTTTTTATACGGGGAATTTATTTTAACTGGCGACCCACGTGCATCACAATCAGCACGACACACCACAATAAGCGCCACAATCAGCACCACACGAACCACAATCAATCCACACACCAATCCACACTCTAATCTACATCAATCCACACAGCAATCCACACACTAATCCACACCAATCCACACACTAATCTNACCAATCCACACTCTAATCTACATCAATCCACACAGCAATCCACACACTAATCCACACCAATCCACACACTAATCTACATCAATCCACACAGCAATCCACACACTAATCCACACCAATCCATACGCCAATCCACACAGCCATCCACACACTAATCCACACCAATCCATACGTCAATCCACACAGCAATCCACACCAATCCATACGTCAATCCACACACCAATCCACACACTAATCCACACCAATCCATACGCCAATCCACACAGCAATCCACACCAATCCGTACGTCAATCCACACACTAATCCACACCAATCCATACGCTAATCCACGCACTAATCCACACCAATCCACACAGCAATCCATACGCCAATCCACACAGCAATCCACACCAATCCATACGTCAATCCACACACCAATCCACACACTAATCCACACCAATCCATACGCCAATCCACACAGCAATCCACACCAATCCGTACGTCAATCCACACACTAATCCACACCAATCCATACGTCAATCCACACCAGTCCATACGCTAATCCACACACTAATCCACACCAATCCATACGCCAATCCACACAGCAATCCACACCAATTCATACGTCAATCCACACACCAATCCACGCCGCATGCTCCTGCTCATCCAATGTGTGATATAAAACAAGCAGAAGAAAACAGTCTACATAATGGCAGGGGCCCATACTCATTGCATTACTTCCAAAATATCACAGTCATTTTAGACGAGATAATTTCAGAAAATAATTATAGTTTAATCGCTCATAAATTTTTCTCTTTGGCTGATTCGTGTTCCGGTAACAACTGTATAAAAAACTACTCCAGGTATGCAAAACCTGCCTGCTAAGTTTAACGTAAAATAGATAACCCTTTATTGAAATAACACGATTTCAAAAGATATTTTCACATTTAAAAAATGTATTCACTGGGAGGGCAACGATGAAAAGTTAGCAGCTAACGAGTCAATAGCAAGTTTTTCCAACTCGTTTGGTAGGGTCCTTCCCGGGCTAACCATAATGTACATTGTTAATTAATTAAATCTTATATTGNGATTGTTACAAAATTGACTTTGGTGTGAGGGGTTGCACATTAAAATGTTTTTTTACTATATGTTGTTTTACATTTGATGTGTCTGTAAGTCGTAATTGACATGATAAATATGTATGCTAGAATTTTTTATTTCAAGTGTGAAATATTCCAAGTACGCATTGTTAGATAGCGTGAAGTTGTTACTGTAGAAGGTATGCTCGCTCTTCTCCAGGCGACAGCGCGCGTTCGACAGCTTGTGTTGCAGCTTATGCACGGCTACCAACTGGTGAATACTGCACGTGCTACCAACCCTTACCTGCCGTCCACACTGCTGCCGCTAAAACGAGGCGTCTACATATGCGAGGCCCCATTTCTCTGGCTACAGATTGCGTTTTCCGCGGATGCCCCGTGGCCTGATGTAATGGTATATAAATTTACCAGTGCGCTCTAGCGGACGTTACTATAAATAAATGATCAGTAGATGTAATATGGTAACCAAAGGGGCTGTAAGGGGTGGAGGCCTGCCAACTAATTAGTGAACGCGAATAATTGACCGATTAAATAACCAATTAAAATATTGGCGACGGTGGTGGAGGAACCTCCGGAAATTTAAGTTTTTAAATCATTTTTTTAAATAACAATTTTAAAAAATCAATTTTTAAATACATTTTATAAATTTTTGAGATTTTTTATAAATTTTTTAAAGTTTTTATAATATTTTGAGATTTTTAGAATTTTTTGGATTCAAGGTCATTTAAGGTCATGGGTCAAGATTGAGGTCACCTGGATCCAATATGGCGGTCGGGTGACGTCACAACATGGCGGCCGGCGCTGGCGCTGGACCCCCAGCCCCTTATGCCCGACTTCTCCAAATTATTCTACCAATATTTAGGTGGAAACCCCGGAATTGCTCAGATTGAACTGGCAATAAACTATGATTCCGCAATTATTTGAGTATTCCGGCATCAGTTAGTGGTTCATTGGCGGCTGATCCAGTTCAATCCTAGAGCAGTTAGCACGGGATTCTGTCCTTGGATTCGTTTCAGGTTCGTTACTGGCCGTACGACGTCCGGGGGCGTCTTTAACCCCTTCAGTCAGATATAAAAATCACGAATTCAAGCTTTCCGATAAACACGTTTTTTTTGCTAGGAACTGTGTCAGGAGCTACGAAACGTGTTTGTGTTTTCTTTCAATGACAACAGACAACAGTCATAAGACTACGAAATGTAGTCACAACGAAGAATGATGTTTCGTACACGTTAGGAACCTCCCTTTTGAGAGCGTGTTCTTCCGTGTTCAGTATAGACCATTGAACCGCTCGCTGTGCAAGGTTACACATATACAGAGTGTTCTCAACTACGTGAGAAGTAATCAGGGAGTGGATGGCACAACCCAAAAACCACACACAAAATATTGGTAATTTTCTATCTTTTACGAGGTGCGCCTGTTTATGTGATCATCTGGAATGTTGTGAGTGTCATTACCTGCTTCATCTGGCCTGCACGCTCCCCGGAACCACTACAACACCACGTCCTCCAAAAACACTTCAGTTCAGGTTCACTTTCGCAACTGGATGCTGCGCGTCTTAGGTGCCTGCCTGCTAGACAAAGAAATTTGGTGGTGGAGGAACCTAATTTTGACTGGCACAGTCACATACCACAGCATCTTCTAAAAAAAAAAAACAACGCGGCCAGTAACCGAAAGAAAACTGCAGGTGTGTACAGGAGATTGAAGTCTAGCATACAATGTTTTATGATCAAGACGTTTAACTTCAGGCATCCACTTAATATTTTAGTTTACGTTTACAGTCAAGGAAGTGAGTCTTGTAAGGTGAAAAAAAAAAATACCGTAGCCATAAAAAAAACGAACAAGGGTATGTTAAGCATTTTCTTTTACGAGAGTCGTGTAACGACGCTCAAACAGGCGAGGATGCCGAATAATGGAGCTCCTCCCGAAACGAGTACTAGAAAATAAACGGCGTTTACTCACGGCTACTCCCCTAACATGACGGCACAGAAAAGAGGCATGACGAAGGTAGGGGGGAGGGAGGGCAACAGCTGACCTCTGAACCTGACTTTATATGTAGAGTGGCTGCCCACGAGGTGTGGAGATAATCGCCTGGACCCAGTACCGGTCCTTGCCTTGTTGGTAACCGGCCGCCGAGACAATGAGTCGGCGACGAACACTTTCAACGCCATCAACTTGCCAGACGCCGCAAGCAACAGCACGTGTCTCGTCTGCGCTTCTGTACAATCCTTGTCTGTGACTGCACACACTGACACTATCGTCAGGCACATACGGTGGTGGGTCTAGGAACCCGTTAATGTCGTGGTTTCCTTGCAATTGTGTGTTTATTTATACCTCTTTGTAATCTACTACTGAGACTTAAGGGCACTACGGGGGCCGCGGTGGTGTACTGGTTAGACTACTTGGCTCCCACCTACGCGAACCTGGTTCGATTCCGAAGCGAGGTCGCCCCCGAAAATTTTCGCATGTGGGAATCGTGCCGGACGATGCTGCTGGTAGGCAGGTTTTCTCGTGGATCTCCCGTTTCCCCCACCCTTACATTCTGGCACTGCGCCATACTCACCTCGCTTTACCCTCATCGGCTCTCGAGATCTCGAAAGAGGCGCTCAAATATCTTCACTCACTCGAGGGCACTGCCTACCGGCTGGCAGCTACGAAATTTAAATAGGAAACCCCATTTTGAGAAAATTTTGCCTCAGTGCGTTAATTTTAAAGATAGGTGTTTCAAACAAAGTGTACTCGTCGCGAATTTTTGAAAAGAAGATCCCCACGAACGTATATTTTCAAAATAGAAAGGCAGTATGTACTTTTTTGTAAAACATTAATTCTAAAAATCCTTAGGAAACAGGCTGTACATCTTATGAAAACACCTTCACTGTAGGGAACACCTCCTTAAAAATTCGTGAATACATTTTGTTTGAAACGCCTGTCTTTAAAATTAACGCACTGAGGCGAAATGTCCTTAACGTGGGATTTCCAATTAAAATTTCGCAGCTGCCAGCCGCTAGGCAGAGCTCTTAAGCGCGCTACTAAGTTTTATTCTACTCAGGTTGGGAAGCTCAGTGCGGCCTCTTGCTTCAATACAAGTTCACAATGACGTTCAAAGACCCAGAAATGTGCTGGGGTGAGCAAGCAGCTGCAATCACGTGAGTGACAATCTCTTCCTCATATTCAATTGGAGTCTCATAAACCAGGCTCTTCAAGTAGTCAAGTGGAGTGAGGCCAGGAGAACGAGCAGGCCATGCGATGGGCCCACTGCGGTCAATCCACTGCCCACCGAATCTGCTGTTGAAATTCCCGTCGTACGTCATGTAAGAAATGAAGAGTTGCTCCGTCGTGTTGAAACCACAACCAACGTCGAATATCAAGAGTAGCGTCTTCGAGGAACTCAGGCAACGTGATATCCAGGATCCACAGGCACAGGTTAAAACTGAGACGTAATGGCTGCATGTGTGGCCCAATGAAATATCCCCAACAACACCTGTCAAAATGTCGAGAGCAAATATTAGTTGATGATAATGGAGGAAGCTGGTGTGAGGATTTTCATCTGCCCACGGGAATTGGTTATGTAAATTAACTATTCCATCTCGGGTTAACGATGCGTCGTCGATGAAATAAACAAAATGTCCTAAAGGAGGTTCCATAGCGCATATCTGCAGGTGCAGTTGTCAAAACACTACCCGACGAATAGTCGTTCGGTTTGAGTACTTGCACCTCTTGCGGATGAATGAATACATATGAAGTTCATATCACCCCCGCCACACAGCCAAGTGGTCAACATGCAATAACTGTGAAAACGTCGTGAGCTTAGTAGTATGATTTGGTATATACGAGAGCACATGGCATATGGCAGTGGACCAGTGAACTGGCCGCCATATTGTATGACCTTGACCTTTAATCTTGACCTTTGAATTTGACCTCCATCTACAGGTACATCATGCTCTGTCATTCCATGACTCCATATTGTTTCAAGAATGTTCCAGTTCATGCTCTGTCATTCGTCTGTGGTACTTCCTGCTCTATCATTCATGCCTTCATGTCGTTTATAGAATTTTCCAGTTCATGCTCTGTCATTCGTCTGTGGTACTTCCTGCTCTATCATTCATGCCTTCATGTCGTTTATAGAATGTTCCAGTTCATGCTCTGTCATTCGTCTGTGGTACTTCCTGCTCTATCATTCATGCCTTCATGTCGTTTATAGAATGTTCCAGTTCATGCTCTGTCATTCGTCTGTGGTACTTCCTGCTCTATCATTCATGCCTTCATGTCGTTTATAGAATGTTCCAGTTCATGCTTTGTTCCACTTTGGTACCTCCTGCTCTGACATTACTTCTCGCCTATTTCTCTCTTTGCAACCACCAACTTGGATATCATCTGATGTTGGCAGCCATCTTGGACGTCTGTAGGCCACTATCTTGTTTCGTCTCCCACCATCTTGGTTTTCATATAATCTGCTTTGTGGTGCTGGTATCTGCCGCCTTCTTGGAAGGTTATTTCATTGCCTGCCAGGGGGCGCCATATTGGTTCCCCCACTGTCTGCCAGACAGTGCTAGTGTTGCTTGATATCGTCATCGGCTGCTAGGAGTGCTGGTGTCCACTCGAGGCAAAGAGCTATGTTCCCATGTGCTGTATGCAGACACTCACCTCTATCGACATAATATGGTTTAATACAGTATAAAAAGCTGTGGAGGTCAGAAGCGGCAAACTGCCAGGCCTTGGATTGGCAGACAGATGCCCTAGTCGACTGAGCCACCAGAACATGGGTGGAAGTATAGTTATAAATTATGTATATACAAAAATAACAATTTGGATGTCTATTCGAGAGGTAATGCAAAATATAAAGTGCGATATGTCATCAAAATATAAGCATAGTTATGCGTAAATCACGAACCATCATAAAGAATTTACGATGCAATGCTCAGTACCTCAGACACATTCATTGGTACATCTGTTGTAAAAATACCTATGTAAAAATACCTATGACTGCAAAGAATTTGAATTAAATAAAATGTTATACAATACAGACAAATTACTTTTGTGCTACGAGCCCACATATAAGCTTCCTGCATTTATACTTTTGAATCCTTTAGTCATAGTTATTTCTATGAAATCCAATATGATGTTGGGACATAGTCATACAGTCGTCGGTTCCGATATAGTTGAATTCGCCTTAAACATATGTACTAGTAGACATTCAACACAGTATACTGTGGTCTCTAAGTTTTAAAAACTTATAAATTTAATGGAGAAAATATTTTATTTATAAATAAAATTGTGCACAACATCGTATTCGAACAAGTTCTGAAAATATTCGCCACCGACGACACGTCATGCGCTATAGTTAGGTTTGAAAAACTCGTCACTACATTTTAGGCATTCCTCTTTTTAATACAATTTGTAAATCTCTTAGGGAGGCAAGTAATCTTCAATTCTGCCTTCATATTCGAATTTATTTTTAAAAAATACTAGACTGTAGATGTATCACACAATATGTGTTTAAATTTTTTAAACACATAACTGATTGTTCTGTTCAATAACCTCCTCTTCAAACTCTGATGTGTGCACTATGCTCTGACGGGCAGCGTTGGGTCCGTGGATCTGAAAACGAACATCGCTAAAGTGATACCGTGCTTTAGAAATGATGGCAACAACTCATGATAAGGAGCATCCATTTTGAGAGACTTACCTGTATTGAACCGATTTCGTGCAAGCGGCGATCAATCGCAGCAAACGCACGATGGCTTGACACACGCCGTTCAGAATATCGCTCAGCATGATGACGTGTGGCAGGTGAATCACCATTGCATGCACCATAGACGTAGCGCATGACTGTTAATTCAGCCCATGCACACTCTTCCATCGCTCCGCTATAAACGAACGACAAAGTACCGCGCGATATCACAGCACGCAAGTAGGTAGGGACACCCGAATTTCGCAGAAAGATTTCAATAATGTACAGACGCAGTAGCAGTGTTCCTTTGCCTATAAGTCGCATGTCTTAGTAAGAAGACGCTGTCTTACTTGACCAGCCAGTGAGAATTAAGTTACTCCGTTAATGGAAGCCTGTGACTCGCGGGCAGATACCTAAGATGAGTAACAAGTAAATCATCCAATCACAAAAGTGAATCTCAGCGGAAGTGTTTTGAAAAACCACTAGTCGAGAAATCTTTTTCGCGAAATTAGGATGTCCCTACCAATATGATTTTGTTTTGTGGGTGATTGTAGAAAAATAATACCAGCAACAATATTCAAGAAATACCTATTTTAGAGCAAGAGAAAAGAAACGCCCTATGCCCTGCCGATGTCTAACACAAAACACAAAATCTGTGACGCATGTTGTGGCAAAAATGCAGTAAATCCAAGATGGCGGGTACTGATACATCTTAACAATTTAAGTGATGGTGTCCTATGCCTGAAACGCTGCACAGAAAAAAATTTTTTATATACACTATACACATCAGAAAAATACGTCTAATAAGGCGTGTACCTCACATGGTGAGAAACATCATTAATTGTTAAGTCTACTCTCTACACTCATGCACAGCTGTTGTGAAAAAGATGAAGCAACGACATTTTTTTACTGGTGTCGATATATGACGGGTCGTCGTATGGATACGAGAGCAGTTCCGAACAAAAAATTTGTCCTCTGCAACGCCTAAAATTATGAATTAACCACTTATCGTAAATAATTAATTTTCGGTTTCAGCTAAAGAAGGAATTTTTGGTGTCAAATAACTTGAGAATTTCTTATAAGAAGTGACACTTTGGAACCTATGGAAAGCGTTTCAGTATATCATATCCATGGCACAAGAAGCAACCAATCACAAGACAGATGGTGTCTCACCACCAACCAATAGCATTTCCCAGGAAAAGGCGACGCCCGTATTGGTGCTAGCTTCTGGACTTGTACAGCTCTGACCATGAGTTCACTTATTCTGCAATATGACAGACGTGGACAAGTATACTGCCTACTGGCTGGCAGCTGCGAAATTCAAGTAGGAAATCCCATGTTATGGAAATTTCGCCTCAGTGCGATAATTTTGAAGTTCGGCGTTTCAAACTTCTCCGCTGTAAAGATCTTCTTATAAAAATTTCACGAAGAATACATTTTGTTTAAAATGCCTATCTTTTAAATAAACGCACTCAGGCGAAATGTCCTTAACATGGGATTTCCTGTTTAAATTTCGCAGCTGCCAGCCGTTAGGCAGTGCGCTTAAGTCGGCTTCCTAGTGCGGGGCCCGCCGAGTGAGAGGATTAGGTTTTACATGTTAAATTATTATAGGCTGGTATCAGCCACCTTTCAAAATATCGCTTTCAGACAAAAAACACTCTGTGTCATTTGAAGAGAAGGACTTTGCTATGAGAGAGCAAGTAGGAAGTAAATTAATAAGAGTTTTGTGTTTTTGTCGAGTCTATAAACATACTCCTGCAAATTTCAGGGTATTCAAAATTTTACAAAAAAAAAAAATATATTTTCGTAGGAATGTGGCCTGGAAAAAGGACAAAGTGTTTCTTGTCTGAAAGCGATATCGTGAAAAGCGGCTGACACACTTCTAAAATAATTTAACATGTAAATAAATCCCTCGCCTTTCACCCGACCGGCCAGGCAGTCACGTTAAGGGGTTAACGCGAGAGTGAAAGTGTTAAGGCGGCGTGATTGCCTGTTACTGGCGCAGAGACAAACATTCGCCAGCAGGCGTTGTCGGCGACGTGTGGGGCTGATAGACGCACGCCCAGCGACGCCTCCGTCATGTCGTCTGTCGCGCCCAGAGGCGCCCTTAACTCAGCTGGACCGCAGCATCCCTTACCTGCAACAACACACACACACATCCACGTCACCGCCTGCCTCCTTCCCTTCTGGACGACACGACATGCCACCAGTAGCTACATCACATTCAGGGCTCTGCATATCAAGCCACGGTGATTAAATTGAGAATAAAATTTTAATGTAATTCCTTCTAACTACATCATAATTTTATCAATAAATTATAATACTTAATTTATAATTAACAACAATACAGCACAGAGAACATATTTGTGTGTGTAATACTTAGTAAGAAATAGTTCGCATGCAAAATATTATTAAAATGAGTGCGCACAAATACGGCGTGTTGTTCTTTGGGTGCAATGTTATATAGACGGTCAAGCTTTGTTTGCACGAGGCGGAGGAATATCCTGAAGGTAGAACTTTATCAGGGCTTCAGAGAAATGTTTGCAGTAACCAAGAATGGAATACAGTCGGTCGTAGAAAAAATAAATGCTGCCGATAGCATCATGCACAAGCACATTTGAATTGCCACCAACATAAGACAGAGTATGCAGTTTTAAAGTGAACTGTTTCAAAAGAAAATATTCAGTGCAACTTCCTCTGAGAATACCGCCACGTTAAAGAAGATGGCCACAAAGAATGTCGTTGTTTTATATTTGTAGCACACGCCGTTCAGCTTTTAGAGATGTGATCACGCTTTCCTAAAAAATTTCGAGTTCATAGTTTTCGCTTAAATACACGTCAAAATCACAAATTTATTGTTTTGAAAACTCACATAAAATTAAAACTAGCCTAGATACAGCAATGCAATAATTTACACTGAAATATGCCAAAAGCTACTTAAATAAGTCTATAAAAATTGCACGTGAAAATACCTGAAAGGCAAGTACATTTTTGCATATTTTTTACTCGTGGCTGTCCCTGAATTTTTGTAACATAACTTTTACCAAGTATTACATAAAATTAATTAAGACGAGACCTTTCAGTTGCCCTTGTTAAATGTTCAGTGAATAGTTTCGTTTATTTTATTTGTACATTAATAAAAATAGTAAAGTTTGACTACGACATGTCATTTTTGCAAAAAACCATGCGGTCTAAAAACATTTTATCCTAGGAAAATGTACTTACAAATACAGTAATGTCTACTACAAATACAAAATAGTCCATTTTCTAGTGGCCAATGCAGAAAGCATATTCATTTATAATTTTTTGGTAGAAAAAGCAAATTTAAGAAAAATATATTAAAATTAAAGATTGTCGAGATTTCTCAGCAAATGACACGTTAAACACATTTTGTTTGAAACGGTTGTTTTTGAACCCTTTCCTTCCGACATTAATTTATAATTTCTAGAGTTGCAAATAAGAAATTGTTCGCTTGCGTGCTGTACTTAAGCCAACAAAGAACTTGTTCCGCTATCACAACCAATAAGCTGTAGTCTTTGTGTTCGGTGAGAGTGACGTGAACCAGTCTTAGCGTAGCAGTAGCGTGGTCTAGGAATCTGTCAGCCACGAGGCTAACTGAGCCCTGAGCCTCGCAGAGTACAGCACCGGTCAAATATACTACATGTTCACGATTGTCTACAATGGCCATGAAATTGATGCACTCAGAAGGAATTTAATCAACGTCGTATTGCCCATTTAAACTCTTGTGGCTGCATTATTGGTAGGCAACGCCCTGAAGGTAGATCTTCCAATGGACCACTGTACGTGACTGTACATCATGCAGAATACATTGTACAAACACTATCAAAATTGTCAGAAAAGTACGATTTTACTATCTTGTACATTAAAACAGTAGGCCTATCATCACGGAGCTAAGGCAGAGATTGGTTAGTTGAGAGAAAACATTTATTAAATAGGAACGGCGTGCGTGAGAGGACTTTAGTGTTTTTCACCTGTTAAGAGGATTTAATTGCACTTCCGCAAAATTAAATGGAATCCTTTACTGTTAAAATAGTAACTTGTGATAACACTTTGGCTTGTTTTAACTGCAACGTAAAAGCTGTACTTTTGACGGTTATAAAGCGATAACTAAATGAACCATTACCGTGGCAATTATTTGAAAGATAAATTCAATTACTCCGTAATTTCTGAATTTTTATCCCTTACTTTAATTCAGAAAATTGCATTCGCGTAATACTCCGATAACTAAGACAAATTAACATATAAGCCCTATATAGACCGTATTCGCCTTACACTGCAGTACAGACACAGCGACCGTAGTACTAGGAACTCGTATTTGTCACAACACTGAGTTTGCCAAATTACGGCAGAATAAGTATTGCGACGTAATAATGTGTTGTCTCGTCTTGTCTGCACTTCACCGTAAGCTCAATAGCTAGTTTAAGGGCATTTTCGGAATGTTCTCTTTTAACACTTTCAACACTGGGCAAAACTGCGTAGCGAAATAGCAGTTCGCAACAAGCTAGGCGTTGGAATTTCGTGAAGACCGAAAACATGTTCTTGGATGACTCTGAAAATGTGAGCAATCTGATATATTCAAGGTTTAGTATTAAATAAGTTCCAGCGTCTGTTGAAAGCTAAACGTTTGATTGGCTGATGCATTTTGCTTAAGTCATGTCTTTTGTTCACTTGTCTATACATGACTCACTAGGTGTGGCGACGAATGTATGTGATGTGCCTTCTGCTTTCGAGGGCGTGGTCTCTCCGCGTCCACCTAGGGTAACAACGAACTGAATAAATAGTTAACGTCAGTTCATCAAACTCTTTCACGTTTCTTATGATGTACGTTTTTTATCAGCACTACTACATATTTTGATGAAAGTGTTTTTGATATATATATTTCTTACTTGTTCGACTATAAATTAAAAGAGAATATACGTATCTATGCAATTTTAAAGATCAGGGACTATAAATAAATGACTGCCCACATCTCATACGTGCACTTTAAACTTGAAGCAGTGAGATTTAAGCCAGATCGGTAAAAGCACTGAAAATTGAGCAAATCATAATCACTGCCAGATAACTTATCAATATTGTGGTTGGATTTCACAGCTATAAATCACTTGTTCCCAGTTAATTTGCTTGATTCGCCAGTCGGCTATAGCCAGGGCCAGTGATTTTTCGCGAATAAATCGGAGCACACAGTAGACTTCAATACTATATATACACACCTCAGCTTTTGCCATACCTCCATTGGCTGCTGGTGTCGTTTCCGCATTTGACCGAGCCACTCAGGATTCCGTACCTCCGACACTGTACATTCGTGATTCGTGTGCAAACAGTTAACACGGACCAGAACATGCTTCAGCCAATCACAAAAGCTACACGATTCTACAGTGCTTTGAACTTTATCTGGTCCCGAAATATTTTCGCGAAATATCACTGCCCCTAGCTATAGATTATCAACTGACTTCCAGTGAATGTTATTTCACAGACTGATAGCAGTGATTCGAACTTAGTGTGTGCAACGTATCGAATATGTCATAAAAACAAACAAGCTAGAGAAATTAAGAATTCAACAGGAAGGTTCCTCTTAAGACGGTTCTGTCGTCAGTGCGATCGGTTTGTCGCTACGAGCCCGAAGACCAGACGAGCGCAAGAATTCAACTTAGAGAATCCGCAAGCTTCGTTTGAACGGGACGTCAGCGAGAAGCTACCCCTCAAGTCGCGCGCAGATCAAATTCTGCGACACACCTCAGCAAGACGATAAACAATGGCGGGGTCTCGTTACATCAGAATTTAGTGCGATTGTTGAATGCGCACGCTACTCTCGACGCATGCACATTCCTGCTCGGAGGACACGCCTATGCGTGCGTGCGTGCGTGGAGTTCTCGGAGGCAGACATGCCATACCTTCACGGGAAATGAAACCTCAACAATGGTTTGCAAACTATCCTAAATAATTATATTTTTATCCCATACTTTTCCCTCCGATCTGTGTTAGATATGAATAATGTTTTGGTTCATTTACAACACGTTTAAAGTCATTTGAAGCACTACGTACGGTAGAAGTTTGAAAGATTTAGACAATGGATGTGATTATTTGAACATCTATCATAGACATTCGCCATTGCAACATGTATAATAGACATTAGATATAAGCCATTGCAACAATTAGTTATAGTTAGAAGCACCCGATTTTCGCGAAAATATTTCGTGACTAGCCTTATTAATTGCTACATCATTCTTAAAAAACTGTACTTTTATTTTCGCGAGAAAAGTCGACTGTTTACTTAGGTCCAACGTAATGTATGCATGTCAGACACTTTTCCT
Source organism: Clitarchus hookeri (assembly GCA_002778355.1). Classification (NCBI taxonomy): domain Eukaryota; kingdom Metazoa; phylum Arthropoda; class Insecta; order Phasmatodea; family Phasmatidae; genus Clitarchus; species Clitarchus hookeri. Next base: position 109,134 of record NQII01001778.1, read on the forward strand.
TCGTTAATGGCTGCCGTGCATGCATAAATCTACTCTCTATAAGAAACTACAGGTAATTGCAAATTGACGACGTCAGTGTATATGCATGGTAGGAAAACGCGTATGGTAAAGTTATTTCCCGTACATCTATGGCAGCGTTCCTGATACTTTTTTTATGGAACAGTCAAATGCGTAGCGAAGTCCCCAACCTTGTATAGTAGTGATACTAAACGTCCTTACATTTGCTCAGGGACCAGTCAAATGCGTAGCGAAGTCCCCAACCTTGTATAGTAGTGATACTAAACTTCCTTACATTTGCTCAGGGAACAGTCAAATGCGTAGCGAAGTCCCCAACCTTGCATAGTAGTGATACTAAACTTCCTTACATTTGCTCAGAGAACAGTCAAATGCGTAGCGAAGTCCCCAACTGTGTATAGTAGTGATACTAAACTTCCTTACATTTGCTCAGGGAACAGTCAAATGCGTAGCGAAGTCCCCAACCTTGTATAGTAGTGATACTAAACTTCCTTACATTTGCTCAGGGAACAGTCAAATGCGTAGCGAAGTCCCCAACCTTGTACAGTAGTGATACTCTACGTCTCTACATTTGCTCAGGGAACAGTGAGTATGGAGCAGCGCCGGAATGAAAAGACGGGGGAAACGGGTGATCCCCGAGAAAACCTGCCAACCAGCGGCATCGTCCGTCACGTTTCCCACGTGCAAAGATCTGGGGGTGATCCAGCCAGGGATTTAAACCGGTTCGCCTTGGTGGGAGGCGAGCAGTCTAACCGCTCGACACCGAGGCCCCAATTTAATCCTTAGGAACAGTAAAATTTCCCCGCGATAAACCATTAGCTCGAGGTATTACTAAATATACATTATTATTACATTATCCAGTACATTGAGACTGATGAGGATATTAATCTAACCAATAGAATATTTCGAATTTCTTGTTATTTACAGGCAGGAATTTAGACTTCCCATTGTACACCCGAGATGGTGTTATTTGCTTACAGGCTTCTGAAACAGGTAGATTCCTAATCACTAGGGACAGGTGTTTTTCGCAAAAATATTTAAACGCCAGTTGTACTCCAAAACACTTCTGTTCATATGCACTTTCGTGGTTGGATGATTTCAAATGTCACGTGCCTCAAGTGCCTGCCCGCGATTCATGGGCGTTCAGTATCGGGGTACTTTATTACGATTGGCCCAGTCAAATAATAACATGTCTTCTTACGTAGACACCTGGCCAATAACCAAATGTAGTTGTGATTGTGGTCGTAGGATATTGAAGTCTGGCATGACGATAAACATTTTCGCGAAAAACACCTGTCCTTACTAATTACCCCACTGACTAAGTTGTAGCTGATTCTACAGCTTCACATTTTAATGTGCTAAGTAAAGATCAATCTAATTACAGGAACGGTGCTGTAGTAAAACTGTTTGAAGTTATTTATGTTCCTTAATAACATCACCAGATTTGCATGTCTCTTCAAATGAGTAAAATTTGGGTGGTTAATAGTTTGCTTAAAGATACGTAACACTTTAAGTAACAAACGGATTATAATAATCTCTAGTATTACGGTGCTCTTTTTTTAATAATTAAAATTTCCTGTACCGCACATATAAAGTGTATAATTACCCTTATATGGTATATATCAATTAAAACTTCATACACAAGATATCTCTCAGACACGACTATTAGAAAGGCATTAAAAATCTGAAAGTGCGAGCAGCACTCACATAAAACTTTAATTTGTGTGATAACCGGTTCCACTGAAGCTGTTTCGTTGCGTGGTCCCAAACAGTGGTTTTATTTCTGTTTATGGTCCTGTGTGTACAGCCGCATACAGCAATAGAGTACACTCACGTGCATACAAAATGCGTATTTTTATTTATTAATAGAGACCCTGCCATTTGACGTTATACTGAGTGCCAAGGTAGACGACATGCAAGTGAACGTTATTTCCACGTGTGTCATTGTACCTCCATTCGACACGCCCTTCAGGAGTCACAACCAATTGTAAACACTCAGAATTCTGGTAGCTACACTACGTGGCACAGGAGACTGCGTTCTGCTTGTGACGGCAACTAACCTCACCTTCAGTGTGTATATGACGCTTACTGGAGCCGTCTGATAACGCGAAATGGAAGGACCTCTGCTTATAACGTTTTACTGTTCATTCTTTAACTCAGATCTACATTTTAATGTAATTCTAGTATAATTTTCTTAGGTGAAGTTCACTTTCATTTATTATTACTAGATCCCCGAGTATTTCGCGAGTTCGTTCGGTGGCGAGGTAGACGTCAAACACTTGTTTTGTTCTCCTGCCACTGTGATTGTACGGCAGTTGTTTTTAGACACGTCATGTAAAACGGGGGCCGCGGTAGCTGAGCGGTTAACCTGCTCGTCTCTCACCAAGACGAACCGAGTTCAATCCCTGGCCGGGTCACTCCCGGATTTTCGCATGTGGGAATCGTGCCGGTCGATGCCGCTGGTCGGCGGGTTCTCTCGGGGATCTCCCATTTCACACCGCCCTTTCATTCCGGCGCTGCTCCATGCTCACCTCAATCACCCTCATGTGCTCTCAAGACCTCGCTGTTAAGAGCCGTCCAAATCTCTTCACTCCCTAGCCGTGTTTAACAGTGAGTCGTTAGTATGCAGGAAGCATAGGTGTGGGTTAGTGTTAAACAGTGCTGTACAAACGACACACTTGATCGCAGCAACCAATATGCAAACCATAGTGTCTCGAGTGCATAGGTATAGGTCTGTGCAGTCTAACCTGCTGGCAAATCAATCCACGAAATACTCGGGGCTCTAATTATCATAGTTATATTTACCGTTAAATACGAGAATAGATTGGAAGCTCTCTCTTCCCCGAAACGTGAGACGTAAAATAACCTGTTTTGAGCCCTTTAAAGGCAGAAAGTTCAGTCTATTTTTGCTACCTTGCGCGTAGCCATGCGTAAAAAAGATCAAAACAAACCGGTTAGATCAAAACAAACCGGTTTTCTGTAGAAATAAGAAAATTCTCGAAGTCTTGCATTAGCGGCGGAGCCGATAAAATTCCAGTGGTACATGACATCGTCTAGAACTGTTGATTGGGGGAGGAACGGAAGTTTTATCAAGCTCGAGCGAGCGAAAAGGACGGGACAAAGAAACAGCTTGATAAGATGCAAAGAAAAGGAAGAAGAGGAAGCCCGAGTACAGAAGTTCAGCAAAAGCTGGGAAAGGGAATAAATAACCCGGAATTTAGGCCGGCAAAGTTGACGATCTCCTTTTGGGAGAGGATTCCGCGAGATGAAAGGCAATCGTGCTGTACTTGGAGCCACGTTAAACACTCATAAGTCACAAATAAATGTAATGTTTTAAAGCTTTCATGCCCATTATTAGAGACCTGCAAAATTCGCGTTATTTTTTGAGGACATTTAAAACTTGAAACTCTTTTACCTCTGCAATACGTTTGTCATTGGGCCGTTCTTTTCTCGACACGCCACGGGTAACTCTGGCCAATGAATGAACGCACCACAATAGTGTGCCCCAATCACGTGCAGGTTACTCAGGAAGGGACTGAATTCTACATAATGGCGGCAGCCAATGGAGAAACGACGCCGGCTCGAGTATATACAGTACTGTGCATTTTAGCTTGATGCCAAAAAATCACGCGAATCTTGCATGTCCCTACACATTACAGACAATCGTCTACATGTTGCACAGGAAGCTTATATTTGACCGGTACTGTACTCTGCGAGGCTCAGTGCCCAGTGATCTTCCCTGTGGCTAAATGATTCTTGAACCGTGATTTTGTTCTACACAACATACCCACTACACCACCGTGTCCCCGAAGACTGGAGTTGACTTTTTCAGGCCTCCAAAAATATATATTCTAACATTATCAGCATGCGGTAAAATTGCTCATATTATTTAACACGAAACAGGTAAAACATAATTATTTACTTAGGAATAGATAGGGGCAGTGATATTTCGCGAAAAGATTTCGAGACAAGATACAGTTCAAAGCATTGTAGGGTCGTCCAGCTTCTTTGATTGGCTACAAAACGTTCTGGCCCGTGTTAACAGTTTGCGCACGAATCATGGTCAAAGACGGACATGGCACCAGCAGCCAATGGATGTATAACAACAGCTGAGGTGTGTATATAGTATTGAAGTCTACTGTGTGCTCCGATTTTTACGCGAAAAGTCACTGGCCCTACTTATAGTTCCCGCGCTTCTCGGCCTGAAAAGGAGAAAAACGTTGCAGCCAGGCGGGCTCCTTGAAACGCGTGCAAGAAGGTGAAGTAACGTTTTTCAAAAGGTTGATTCCAAAAGTGCGGAATTAAGAGCGAACCTCTTACACAGACAGTGTAATCATGCCGCAGTCGGCGACACTGCGCTAAGTAAGAGTCGCGACTGGTCGGTGACGTGCGAG
>NQII01001778.1:121214-136763 GCA_002778355.1 Clitarchus hookeri
GGGGGGGGGGGGAGAGAGAGAGATACTTTTCATTATGTGGGTGTTTCACTGTGTGTACAAAATTTTTTTAAAAAAGGCAAAATCGGTTGTACTGGATGGGGATTTGACACGCATCAAAAATTTGTGAGATTGTGACTCTTACCATGCAAAGACCAAGCTTAATTTTTAATTTATTTTAAAAAACGTACTGCGAAATTATTTCAGTTTCTAGTGATATTTGAAATTTTTTAAGTGTTACTAAAAATGACAGACAGCTTGCACTACTTATTGTGTTTGAAGAAACAGGTTTAAGTGGCAAGAATACCCGAACAAATAAATAAATATATCATTCCTTGAAATTAACGATGTTGCTGTTTTAATGTGCTGTCGATTTTCTTCTTAACCCTCTGTCTCATCCGTCAAGTTGAATTTTCCATTCCTGAGCTATAACTATAGTATTAGTGAAATATCTAAATAGTTCNCTCTGTCTCATCCGTCAAGTTGAATTTTCCATTCCTGAGCTATAACTATAGTATTAGTGAAATATCTAAATAGTTCTTATTATCACACGTTTATATTTTACAAAAGCCTTTAAATGTAGTCGCCAAATGTTCTCGAGGCATTGTCTGGTAACTGCGAAACGGTAATAATATAATGATAATTGTTAAATGATGCTGCACTAATTACGTCATAATTACGTGTCAAAAGTTTAGAATTTATTTTTTTTCCTATAGCTTAATGTGCATAGACAGAGCGGTATACTAGTTGTAGATTCAAAATAAGATATGCTAGAAACCAGTAATTTAGTACGGCCTGTGCGAAAGTGCCTTAAATTTATCAATACGTTATCTTTCATCCGAGAGCGTGGTGGTNCAGTAATTTAGTACGGCCTGTGCGAAAGTGCCTTAAATTTATCAATACGTTATCTTTCATCCGAGAGCGTGGTGGTAAATAGAAAACTCTTTGTCTTCATTAAGTTATTGGGGTGGCACTTAACTTGCTCACTTGTTAGTTCTAAAGCTTCTTTTGTTTTTTAAGTTCCGTCTCTAGATGTCCTGAATTTAACGGCAAAACCCAACAGGCAGAAAACAACCGTAGCAAAGCGCGGGGTTTTAAAACTCGCACGATTTTTCATAGAAGCCCCTTCCTTATCCAGACGACAAATGCGACGCTAACGTAAACGATTAACAAGAATANCGCACGATTTTTCATAGAAGCCCCTTCCTTATCCAGACGACAAATGCGACGCTAACGTAAACGATTAACAAGAATAAAAAAAAACGCCTCCCTGAATATAAGCTGGAGAATTAGAAGTCTCCTGATATATTTTTAAGACGGAAACGCCATTAATTATGTTGAAATGACGTCTGCATTTCACGCTACTAATTATCTCAGTCCGCAGGCTGTGGCTTTCGTCTGACTGCGGTCTATTTCTGAGACGTTACCATAATTCTTTTATTTTTAGTCACCGCAGCTGTACGAAATGTATTAGGCTTGAAGAAAAATAAAATGATGGGTGTCGTGGAGTGGGAAATGAGGGAGGCGTAGAGGGGAGGGGGGGGGTTAACACCGTTGAGAAGGTATTCTGGAGAATAGAAGCGAACAGAAAAAAAAAATTGCCTCTCTTCAGGACTGTTTCTTTGATGTCCGCCTGACGCGGGCACTTGCTGGCTCGTCTTGAGTTTGTCAGGCGACTTCAAACGGATCGGTAAAGCGGTCCATCTCCTCAACCTCCCCCCCNACTACTTGTGCACCCAGTGCGGAGTGGAACCACCATCTCTCAGACCCATCCGTATCTCATTCATTTAGCAGCGTCAGTCGTGGACCAGCAGCTTCAGAACTTCTCGCGACTGCTTCCTCTCTGCACAGAAGAGCGGAACGAACGTGTCAAAGCATAAAAGGCTACGGTGTCTTCGCGGTTTATACACAATTTTCTAATAAAACCTTTAAGAAATCACTCAATGTATGAAGCGTTCCGTTGTTTCTTAAATATGGCGCGTATTGCAAGCTTTTTATACCCCTGTTAACATTGAAGTACCTCATTTTTATTGAACATTTACGCATAATCTAACAAATTATAATATTTCATTTATAACCATCATGAATAAAAACAGGGAAGAGAAAGGTGCATTGGTAACGCATAGTAAGAAATAGTTCTTGTGCAAAATAATATTACATTCGGTGCGCACGATTCCGGTGCGNGTGCATTGGTAACGCATAGTAAGAAATAGTTCTTGTGCAAAATAATATTACATTCGGTGCGCACGATTCCGGTGCGTTGTCCCTCTGGTGTAATTTTCTACGCTTGGGTAGGCTTTGTTTGAATGAGGCGGAAGAATATCCTGGAAGTAGAACTTCAGCACGGCTTCAGAAAAGTTGGAAATAACCTTAAACAGCCTATACACACAGCTTTGAAAGGAAACACATCACGCATAAGTAGAGACCTGAAAAATTCGCTTATTCATTTTGAGACGTGCTATAATTCAAAACACGTGNAATTCATTTTGAGACGTGCTATAATTCAAAACACGTGTGTTGATATAACTTTAACTATTGGTGCACACGGTGTTTGACACCACCTGGAGAACGCTGGCCCGATCGTCGCCTTCCACTGTGACAGCAGGCAACCAATGTGCATTTAATATCGGCATATTTGTACACAAAACTGTAGAGTCTAGCCCGCAGGTCATTGAACCCGCGAATTTTTCCGTCCTCTACGCATAAGACAAGAATACGCAGGNACTGTAGAGTCTAGCCCGCAGGTCATTGAACCCGCGAATTTTTCCGTCCTCTACGCATAAGACAAGAATACGCAGGGACACCAGAATTTCGCGGAAAGAGTTCAACACACGCTGTATTTCAATAGCTGACGGGCGTATCAGCAGTTCTCTTTTGCTTATTGACCGCGTGTTTTCGCCAGAATACATTTTCCTACTTGACTGACCAATCAGAATTAGGTTATTACGATATTGTANATTGACCGCGTGTTTTCGCCAGAATACATTTTCCTACTTGACTGACCAATCAGAATTAGGTTATTACGATATTGTTTGTCTCTGATTAGCTAGCCAACGCCTAAGACGCGTAAAACGTATACCATACAATCAAGGAAATTGATCGAAGCTAACGTGTTACAAAATTCAAATATAATCCATTCACNCGTAAAACGTATACCATACAATCAAGGAAATTGATCGAAGCTAACGTGTTACAAAATTCAAATATAATCCATTCACGGTTACTTCACACTTTTCTGAAGCCCTGCTTAAGTTCTACTTCCAGGATATTCCTCCGCCTCGTGCAAACTAAGCTTAACTAAGTACAGAAAATTACACCAAAGGCCAACGCACCGAATTCGCGCGCACTCAGTTGTAATAAAACATGTGTACCAACACACATGTTTTCTCACTGATTTTATTCATATTTTTTATAATTGAAATATTACAATGTTTAAATAAAAGATTGTCGAAACTTCAATTTAACGTAAACTAAGGTAAATTCATGTTAACGGAGGTGTAAAACGACTGTGAAACATGGCGNTGGCGAAACTTCAATTTAACGTAAACTAAGGTAAATTCATGTTAACGGAGGTGTAAAACGACTGTGAAACATGGCTTATTTAGGAAACCTCTGACCACGCCATACGTGGGGTGATTTTCCGAAGGTTTGATTAAAAAAGTGCGAAGACACCGCGAATAGACTATATTCAAGAAATCATTAGCGAAGGGTCTGTGTTTGAGCAAGCATGCAATCTCCAGCAAAGCGGTCAGACAGGTAAATGAAGCCGTGTGTTTACCAGTTACGAATATAATCGCAAATTTCACTCACGTAGAAATAGGGCAGTGAGGTATATCGTGTTGCCAAATAATAACGCAAATTTTGCACAACTCTACCAATTGTTAGCAGCGCATGTTTTTCGGCGAAATATTCCACGACTAGAATCGGGTGTCCTTAGGAATACGGTCTAAAAAAAACGTTTAAACACACTCAAAACTCATATCATGGATTAATACCGGAGAATTTCGCGGCTCCAAGCTGTGATAGGATGTACTTTAGACACTTATCTAGGTTATTCACGGCAAAGTAAGCGCTTTTGAAATCAACCTTCAAAAAAGAATTACTGTTCGGTACTGCGTATAATTCAAAGGACATACTGAACGGTACGCTCTGTCTGTAAATTTGGCTACGAGTTATTCAAAATAGCGCCATTCCTTAGCAACGTATTAATTAGCAGAGTGGCGCTTAAATCCGTGAACCGCGGGTTAATTTGATTTGTTTTTTTACGGCGCATGAATGTAAGACATGTCATATTAATAACATATTTACTTTCCTATTAGTCTCACAATTGCACTTGACTTAAAGTGATGTGGTTATTGGCAATGTTAATTTCACAAATAGTGGAAGCATGCCAAAATTAGGTAAAAGTAGAGCCTATGCGAGGCTTTCAAAATTTCTAAGTTTACCGTGGACAGTCACTTCTGTGGTTGGGCCACACGTTCCCTGACTCGCCCACAAGGTCTGTGAACCAGAAATACACGTGTATAGAGAGACGGGGCTAATCACGTACGATCTAGTACACAGGATAAAGTGTTCGTCATGAAGGCGCCAGAAAATGAACAAATGACAACACCTTAGGTGCATACAGAACTGTAGAGTTAAGCTTTGAAGTCCGATGTATTAGGCAAATTCCAGGATTTCTTAGTCCTAAACGCAGTTCCAAGTATTTCGCGATCTCATTCGGCAGGAGGTCAGACTTCAAAGCCCTGTACAAGCTCGAACCACTATTTTTTTGTTTACTAAACGCTGTTGTAGCACGGCACCTTTATCACAGAGCACTTGGCAATACAGATGTGAAATGGCGGCGTGCACTGTGAACACCAGTCACACACGCCCGCAAAATGGCCGCGGCGGCATGCAATAAGGGCGGAACGTCGTTCGCCAATCAGCTCCGGGGGACTAACTTGCCAGATGGCAGCCTGACCGATAGGGGATATCCCATAACGCGCAATAGCCAATCACACTCAAGGCCCTTCTCCACAGCTTTGCGCTGCCAATGAGTGATCGAGTTCGCCCACATGACTGGAACCGCCACGCTATTTGGCTTCTGTATGCTAACATCCTGTGCCTTTGTACAAGTTGTTCGCGGTTAATCGGGCCCTTATGAACAGGACTGACTGTATAAGTTAGGTGCATAATCAGTTCGACGTGGATTGTACACTCACTTCTTGTTTGTAACTGTCAGTAAAAATGCACATACACTAACCTAAGCATGACCAAGTGCACACACCACACAATGAGGTTATTTCTGCCCGGTTCTTTTAACTACGAGGCTCAATGACTAATGACTAGGGTCAGTGGCTTTTCGCGTAAAAATCGGAGCACACAGTAGACTTCAATACTATATACATACCTAAGCTGTTGTCATACCTCCATTGGCTGCTGGTGCCGTGTCCGTCTTTGACCAAGCCAGTCAGGACTAAGTAACTCCGACACTGAACCTCCGTGATTCGTGCGCAAATGGTTAACACGAACCAGAACATTTGTTAGCCAATCAAAGAAGCTGGACGACCCTGCAGTGCTTTGGACTGTATCTTGTCTCGAAATATTTCCGCGAAATATCACTGCCGCTACCAATGAGCTTTCCTGTGAAAAGCGATTCGTAAACCGTGCTGTGGGTTGTGAACGGTTCATATCGCTACATAGGAATACAAAGCCTGCAGCTTTTCGGTTGTGATAACGAAACACGCGTTTACACGGAGTAAATAATCATACAGAGATGAAACCGCCACTGATTATGCCAACTCCAGCCACACACGTCGGCAAGATGGCGTCACTGGCCATGATCATGTCGGGAACGCCGTTCGCCAATCAGCGCCTGGTAAATGATTACTCGCCAGCCAATAGGGAACCTCACTCAGCACGCAGTAGCTAAAGAGATACAAGGTATGTTTCCAGAGCCTCGCGCAGCCAATCAGAGAATGCGCACGCCACTTCGTCTCCCTGTACTTATGCTCTGTGATGCTGTGTCAGTTCAGTATAGCACGCATCAAAATGTTCTTATTTGCAACACCCTTAACCATAAATTAATGTGCAGCCGAAAGGGTTAGACTTAATGGTTTAGCCGCGAGGGTACACCGTGATTTCCAAAACACGATGACTAGTGACCCGGAAATGTCACGAATTCATTTGAGGGCAAGTTAAACTTCCACCACATGTAAATTACAGTTCGTGTTTCTATTGGACCAACATTTGTTAAGACATGCCCCGTACCACATTCAACCAATAATGAACGTTCAAGAAAAACAAGGCTCGCATCCCATGCCACTTAGTCCTGGAGTTAAAATGAAGCAACAGTCAATAAAGAAATAACCGATACTCGGATGCGCTAAGGAGTGTGAAGTCTGGCTTGCTGCCGACTGAATCCGCGAGATTTCTGGGTATCGAACGACGACCTCTGTAATCAAGATCGCTAACGAGACACCTTCTGAGATCTCGGGTTTGAATACATGGTAAGTTTCGGATAAAAGTGCCGTTCTGGATGATGATCCAAATAGTATAACTGCACAATCATCTATTGCTCTGCGTGCCGTTAAAAACCGAACATGGAAGGGTTATAAACCCAATTAAAGTGTAAAAATAAATAACACGATGCATGTTGGAATAACGGATCGTGACGTCACAGGCCCCTAACATGGCCGACCGCGGAACAGGCCGAGAGGAACCCCTCAACAAGTCCTCGGAACATGGAGCGGCCCGACTCTTAAGGCCCGCTTCACACAGGGCAATGAGTCAGGAACCGCCCGCCACGCTTCGTTAACGAGTCACGACTCTTTTTTTTTATTCCCGTACGTCATTATTCCTACCCCCCCCCCTTTTCTCCCTCTTGTTTAATTGCCATCACGTTAAAAACCGACCTCCCAGGTCCTTCGCAATTCGTCTCTTCCCCACTAACTCTTCCTCCTTCCTTCGCCTCTCGTAAATCCGTCATGGACCTTTCCCTCCGCGAAGTTTCGAGAACCCGTAACACAAAGAGCGGGCGCGTAGTTTTTTTTACGCATGAGTGTATTTCCCCCTTTTTTTTTTTGCATCTTTCGGCCCGGGATTTACGTACACTACCCCGGCACGCGCTGCATTCTCTCTTCAGTCGAGACGTCGAGNCACCCCCTTCCCCTAACAAAATTCTTACCCATCATTCCTATCGCATTGCGCAGGAAACCGAACCGGATTTTTCACGACGCTTTCAACAGAGATGCGGAACGAGCAGAAAGTTAATTAACTTTAAAGAGGAAGCCGTTGAGGAAATGAATTATGAATGGCCAAGCNTCACGACGCTTTCAACAGAGATGCGGAACGAGCAGAAAGTTAATTAACTTTAAAGAGGAAGCCGTTGAGGAAATGAATTATGAATGGCCAAGCACTCAATTTGTTTTGCTTTTTCGTCTCCTGCCGCTCGTGAGGATGTCCGTACATAGCATTGCGAATTTAAAATTAAAAAAAAAATATTTATTGTTAATGCTNTATTGTTAATGTTTGAACCGATTGTTTAATTGTGGGAAGCGTTTTCATTTGGCAAAAATAAATTAATGGCTTGTCATTTGCTTCATTTAGAAAACTCGAATACGTTTTAAATTAAATGTTTTTACAGTGGCTCGCACTTTCATCAACAGACCGTGCTTCAGGTTGACATATAGAGAGATTTTTCGTAACCGTTCCTGTAAAAGTATTAATTATAGCAACAGTCAATTCTTGAAAACAGTATCTGTAAAATACTTATTTGTTAGAATCATTTTTTGCCAAACAGAACCGTTCATAATATTTTATTTTAGGCAACAGTAATTACAATTCTTTAATATCGCAAATAAATAGTGATTGTCACATTTATTAAATTATTACTAAAAAAAGGAATTTTTTTTGCGTGATTTGATTGAAAAGTTCAGGAGAAACTGATGGGCACATACGCATGCCAGAAAACGAAACGAGATAAGAAATTAAAACATTGACATTGCAGTTTTAAAACAATATTTTACCCTTAAAGGAGTTTGTTGCTTTCAAGTTGAAAGGAATGTTATACGCAGAAACGCTTAGTAAAGACACGACGTCAAACTTGACAAGCCAGGAAGGATTGCATTCACCAGGCCGAAAGTCACCTGTCCGAACTGTCTAGTAGNAGTAATTACAATTCTTTAATATCGCAAATAAATAGTGATTGTCACATTTATTAAATTATTACTAAAAAAAGGAATATTTTTTTGCGTGATTTGATTGAAAAGTTCAGGAGAAACTGATGGGCACATACGCAAGCCAGAAAACGAAACGAGATAAGAAATTAAAACATTGACATTGCAGTTTTAAAACAATATTTTACCCTTAAAGGAGTTTGTTACTTTCAAGTTGAAAGGAATGTTATACGCAGAAACGCTTAGTAAAGGCACGACGTCAAACTTGACAAGCCAGGAAGGATTGCATTCACCAGGCCGAAAGTCACCTGTCCGAACTGTCTAGTAGNCACGACGTCAAACTTGACAAGCCAGGAAGGATTGCATTCACCAGGCCGAAAGTCACCTGTCCGAACTGTCTAGTAGGCGAGTGTAGATCATCTGACGTGTCAGCTGCCTATCAGCCAGCTTCTGTCGTACAACTGCACTGAGAAAAAATATGGTTGTAGGAACCATCTAGACCAGGGGTGGCCAACCGGTCGACCGCGATCGACCGGTTGATCGCGGCAATTAGTCCGGTCGATCGTGGCAAGGCAAAAAATATAAATACGTAGAACAGACAGCGCAACGTAATCACCAACTGCTGCGCGCATCATCTTGTATCATTTTTCAATCGCCTTTCCATCNGTAGAACAGACAGCGCAACGTAATCACCAACTGCTGCGCGCATCATCTTGTATCATTTTTCAATCGCCTTTCCATTACGTTATTTATCCTCTATTCCACGCAGTAGCTCTCTTTTGTTTTCGGCACGCTATGGACAGTTGACGTGGGCCTGGGTGACGCGGGGGCGGGGAGGGTTTCAATCTATTCAGTTGACGACGGGGACTAGCGGGGTTACGACGTCAACAACTACTGATGTAAATCACGATAAGACTCTGCATCTCGTCTCATACGCTATGGATAAGTGGTTGAAAGTAAGATAATATTTTAGATATTGTTACTATTGAAAACAAACCCCTCAATAATATACCTAGTTAAATATATTATTCGCTAATTTTTGCAGTGTATTATAACATATTTATTATTTTACTAGGTCAATCATGTGAATTACACACCTAGTAAGTGGGTACCTACCAAAAGCGTAAATAAATAAAAATTTAAAAATAATGTTTACTCGCTAACTTTGTGCCATCATTACGATAATAAATTGAATTCACATTTAGTTGTAGGATATTTCTACTTTTATTATAATACGAATTATGTTCTTAATATTTTTATTTTATTTTTGTAGATCGTTGAAAAATGTGCTCCAAAGAAATCAAAAACCTATCACTTTCACCAAGAATGGGAACTGGATTTTACTATGATGAAATAAAATTGTTACTGCTTAATATGCAATACATCCGCGGCAATACCGAAAAAAAGGAAATTTAGAGCGACATTTTAACACAATGCATAGTTAATATCAGACAGATTTTCCACCTAACAGCGAAACAAGAAAGAGTAAATTGCAAGCATTGAAATCGCAATTAAATGTCCAAGAAAACATGTTTTCTAGGCCTATTGAGCAAAGTAAGGCTGCAACTGAAGCTTCTTTTCAAGTAAGCTACAGAATCGCGCAAAAATGCAAACCTTTTTCCGATGGAGAATACATCAAGGAAATTTTCGAAGCCGTGTCAGATTCGCTGTTCGTGAATTTCAAAAATGAAAATGAAATTGAAAAAAGCTATTCATGGTTTACAGCTGTCTCGAAATACTGTGATGCACCGTACAGAAACGATGAGTGAAGACATAACCGAACAACAACAAAGNGTTTACAGCTGTCTCGAAATACTGTGATGCACCGTACAGAAACGATGAGTGAAGACATAACCGAACAACAACAAAGAGATATCGTCCGCTGCGTTGCTTTTTCGCTACAACTTGACGAGTCAACAGATATCACTGATACTGCACAATTACTTATTTATATTCGGATGGTCTTTGAAGATTTCTCGGCNGTTTACAGCTGTCTCGAAATACTGTGATGCACCGTACAGAAACGATGAGTGAAGACATAACCGAACAACAACAAAGGGATATCGTCTGCTGCGTTGCTTTTTCCCTACAACTTGACGAGTCAACATATATCACTGATACTGCACAATTACTTATTTTTATTCGGATGGTCTTTGAAGATTTCTCGGCGAAAGAAGAGCTGCTGATNCTTTGAAGATTTCTCGACGAAAGAAGAACTGCTAAGTATGATTTCCTTAAAAGGAAAAACTCGTGGCCTTGATATATTCACGGAATTCAAAGCATATGTTAGCAAGATTAAGCTACCTTTGTATAAACTCGTATCAATGACAGGTATTCATAATGGTTTTATTGCTCTTTGTCACAAAGACGAAGACTTTCCAGACTTCATTAGCTACCACTGCATAATTAATCAACAAGTATTGGCTAGTAAGAGACTAAACACAAAACATGTAATGGGTATTTCTTTCAAGATTGTAAATTCCATAAAAGGAAAATCTCTCTAAAGGCGGCTCTTTAAACAGTANGGTATTTCTTTCAAGATTGTAAATTCCATAAAAGGAAAATCTCTCCAAAGGCGGCTCTTTAAACAGCAATTAGATGGGAAGGAACCAGATTTGGCATGGCACACTGACGTAAGATGGATGAGTCGAAGCAAGTTTTTGCAAAGATTTCGAGATCTATTCGACGAAATAATAAAATTTCTTGAAGAGAGGGGTAATGATTAGCAGCAACTTCGTGATTTGGCATNTAATTAGATGAGAAGGAACCAGATTTGGCATGGCACACTGACGTAAGATGGATGAGTCGAAGCAAGTTTTTGCAAAGATTTCGAGATCTATTCGACGAAATAATAAAATTTCTTGAAGAGAGGGGTAATGATTAGCAGCAACTTCGTGATTTGGCATGGCAATATGATTTAGCATTTTTAGCAGATCTTACCGGAAAGCTAAGAACATTAAATCTGGAACTACAAAGCAAGAATAAAACAGTAACAGAAATGATGAGTTATATTGCAGCATTCCAAAGTCAAACAGCGTCTATGATAGTTGACATAGAAAAGAAAAAATTTCAACAATTTGTAAACATCAAGGATCATTTGGAAAAACATCCTACTTAGAATTTCATTCCTGACAAGTACACGGCAGGAATTAAGGCATTGGTATCAGACTTCGAAATTCGCTTTAGTGATTTCAAAGAAATTGAGAAATTGGTGGCATTCATTAGTTATCCGTTTAATAATTCCAGTAATCATAGTGATATCCATGAAATGGCTAAAAAAAAATTGCAGATACAATTCAAATGGACCACATGATATTTCGAAACGAAATTATTACTTTGCGCTACGACATATTTCTAAGAGCAAGGCATCCACAGGTCTAGATTTCTGGGCATTGGTTTCCAACGAAAAATATCCAAATTTGAAGAAATGAGTTGAATAACTGCATTCGTGTTTTGGTTCAACATGCTTATGTGAATCAGCATTTTCCTACTTAAAACAAACAAAAAATAAGCACCGTTCTCGCTTGACAGACGCTCATACATTGGGTTCTTCAAGGTTGGCAATTTCCAACTACAAACCTGATTTTGCTAATCTAGCGGAAGATGCTCAGACGCAATGCTCACACTAATATAAATAAGTAATTACAAAGAATAATTTTCAGTTTTATGTTTTCCTTCTTAATAAAATAAAAAATACTATATAATTGTATACTGAACTATACTGTTTCATTTAAAATTTAAAAAAGTATGTAATTGGTAGATCGCACAGGGTAAACAGTAGATCTTGGGTCTAATAGAGTTGGCCTCCCCTGTTGTAATAGTGACAGCCATGCGATGGTTTGTAAGTACAATATAAACACCGCTGACAGAGATAGTAATACCAACAGCACTCTTTGTGGTATTCCTGTCTGCGATTGTACGTATTTGTTCCTGTACATATGGTTTCTACAGCAGAGCACAGCGTTCTTACATCAAAACTGATAGTATCTCCAACAGAACAATTCCAACAATATCCGGATTGTTCCCACAACAATCAGTATTGCAATGACCTAGCAGGATATTCTGTTTCTGCTGCCCTCGAACCCGATTATAAAACTGTTCAGTACTAGCAACAGAACATTATGTTAGGTTATCGCAACCTTGGTTTTTGTGGGAACAATTCAGATGTTGTTGAAATAGTTATTTTGGAGGTACTTACCATCTGTTCCGTAGTAATAACGCAGTGTTCTGCCATGGCAATCATATGTACAGTACCAGATACAATCACAGGCAGGAATACAACAAACAATTCTGTTTTCATTACAATCTATGTTAACAATATTACGATGGTTTCCTACAACCACATTGTGTGTTGGTCAGCTGATCTGTAGAGCAGCTGACTCTCTGTTAGCTGTAGTGTAGAACTGCTGGCTTTCTATCAGTTGCCTGTCAGCCAAATTGAGGTACATTTTGTGCCGGCCAAACGGGTGACTTTCGGTCACGTATTACATCCCCGCCTGCGGAAGACTACATGTTTCGTGCAAAGATTAAACTAAAAAAAAATATATATATATTAATGGCCTGCAATCCCCGCCATCTTGGGTTTATGGAAATTTCATTAAAACCTGAATCACGGATTTTGTTTTTTTATTTTTGTGATTAAAAGGGAAAATGAAAGTCCTTTTTTTCTAAATTCGTTATTACTATAGAACGATAATATTCGCATTAGTATTTAGAAACAGACTAAACTGCAAATTGTTCTAATCTCATTAGACTTCTGCCATTGACCGGCAATTTGTATGGCACGTCCTGAAGGACTCTGTTAGCCAACAATACAATTTCAACTGCAGAGTGATCAATCTCCTGAAACACAGTTTCACACTTATGAGATTTAAAATAAAGGTCGAATGCTAACCAAATCACGGATTGTGCTCAGATCAGAATAAGGTGATGAAATCTAGTCGCTAATGAAATAATAACGCGAATTGTACACGTTTCTGGTCATAACTTGGCCACTGTTTTTAATATAATTTCTGTAATTGCGTGCAACGGTCACAAGTTTAAAATGAACCCGTGTCGTCACGCAATAATTTGTGGGCCAAAGTGTTGCAATTGTGTAATATTTTGATGTTCACAGTACTGATTCCTTGCTGTGTATAGAACTGGTTATTAACGGTGACTTAACGTGTTAACAAAGACAGCGTTGGTGTAACAATCTGATAAAGCTCGATAGTATTTCATAGAGCAGCATGTTTTTTCGCGAAAAGATATGTGTGTAGGCTAGACCTCAGAACCTTACGTGCACATCCCCAGCTTTATTTTGGTCACTAACTGCGAGTCTTTGTGAGAACGCAATTTTCCCCCTAGACTCAGCCAATCAGAATTTAGTTACCCCGATACCAGGATGCGTGATTGGCAGACAGACAGCTAAGACGCTTGACAATTAAAATCATAACATCACGAAAAGTGGGTATGAGTTTAAGGCTCCGGTCTGACGTTTGAACAGCGCCGCAGAGTGTTCGAAACTCACGTCACCCCTCGAAACTGTTAAACATGAGTCCAATATGCTTATCTACGGACAGAACAGGCACTGCATACGAGGGCTGTTGGGTGCTTTCAAAACTTCACGCACATTAGAAACACAATTCCAGAGTACTCCAAAATGGCTAAAAACGGCTTTTTCCTAGCAAAAGTCTTCCAACATATAATGCCTCTTGGATGAATTCGACTAAGATAATTAACACTAGACACTGTACTGTTGTGAGGATGCCTGTAGAAGCAAACCTCCAGAATACCAGATCCACTGTGGGCGGTCATTCCTTGCAAAGCGAACCACCATTAGTACCAACCAACTTTCTGAATATCAAAATCGCATCTCCCAGCTCAAACTTAAGCCTACGTCGAGAATACAATACTGGAGACGGAGAAATGGAAATAACAGAATTATATGTAGCCACAAGCTCATTAATAGCAACACTTCTGGAGGTTTGCTTCTACAGGCATCCTCACGACAGTGCAGTGTCTAGTGTCAATTATCTTAGTAAAATTGATTCAAGAGGCATTATATGTTGGAAGACTTTTGCTATTAATGAGCTTGTGTCTTTTTCTAATTCTGTTTTTTTTTTCCTATAGACTTTCCTCCGATAAAATAATAGGGTCACCTCTGAAAGTTCCGCANGATTCAAGAGGCATTATATGTTGGAAGACTTTTGCTATTAATGAGCTTGTGTCTTTTTCTAATTCTGTTTTTTTTTCCTATAGGTACACGCAAAGGCTTAGAGGCGATGGAGCACTTGGTGCACGTGGCAATGTCGCCCTTATTGCTCTCACGCTTCTCGGTCTGATTAGCAGAAAAAAAACTCCAGGTAAAACAAACCGTGGAATATTGTTGTGAGAGAATGGTTCCCGTAGCTATTAATATTGCTGTACCGTGCGAAAAATTTCAACCCACATTCACATTTTCAATGGCACTCACGACGAAAAGTGTATCAATATGAGACGGTGAGACTAATCAACCATAAATGCAGATCAGGATATTCCACGACTTCATTCGATGGGCAGGCGAATTTCTACAGTTCGGCATACAACTGAGGAGATGTCAGTTGTTGGTTGGCTGGCGCCTTCACGATGAGAACTTTGTCTTGTTTGCTAGGTTGTAGGTGATTCGTTCTCTCTCTTTCAGCAAGTGTATTAGTGATTCAAAGCCCTGCTTGGCGTACCAGGATACGAGCACAGCAATAAAAAAAAGAAACAAGCTAGTAGAAGTGTTCACAGTTTATCGTAACAACGCTTGAAGTCGCTGGATTCCCGGGTATCTACATTCAACGCTTTCCTAAATAGTGGCTGGCACAAACGGGTTCTCGACTAACACAGGGTTTGAACCCGGAACTCTGCGGGACCGCGGAGGTCATCCGAAGTGCACACGAAATGACATGAATCACGATTTGAGATGAACTATGGGGTGAACATGCGGTGTGGTGTGTGGGGGCAGGTATGCTGGGAGTGACGTCACGCATGGGTCGGTCAACGAGTGAACAAGGTGGAAAAAGGAGGGGGGGGGCGTGATCATCAACATCATAAGGCGCTCATCGTCACGATCATTTCACGGGCACGAGAGCTCGCAAGGGTTTCTATGAACCCACGACCTTTCACGCCGAGTGTACCTTTACCACCACGCCTCTCGCCAATCACGTCTGCTGGCTTGCAGGATTCCATACCTTGTCCATCCTTAGCTGGCACGTTGTACCACTGTGCCTGTCGCTTGACGAGGGGCCACGGTGGCGCATCGGCAAGGCGTTCGCCTCCCACCAAGTCTAAACAGGTTCGCTTCCCGGTGGGATCGCTCCCGGATTTTCGCACGTGGGAATCGTGCCGGACGATGCCGCTGGCCGGCGGGTTTTCTCAGGGATCTCCC
>NQII01001778.1:136891-152148 GCA_002778355.1 Clitarchus hookeri
GCCAAGTAAAAAAAAAAAAAAAAATCATCATTTTTAGAATTATTTGTCTATTTTTTGCTATTTTTTATTATTGGAAGGGTTGCATTGATGGAGAGGGGCGGGTTTGTTAGGGTTGTGGTGTGAGTGTGAGCTTAACATTATATGTTCCTCGAGTTTTACAATTATTGTTTTTATTGTTTGGTATTTTTTATAATTTTGTGGGTTGTGTGTTGATGGGTAGCGTTACAATTAATGAACCACATTAAAAACCTTACTTTCCTACTTGTCTTGGTGGCCGAGTGGTCTAAGACTGTTACCGCTTTGGCGGCCCAAGGGTCTGGTAGTTCGTCCCAGTCCTACTCCAGACGATATTTTGAACTCTGAGAACATTAAATAAAAAATGCAGCCCCCATAGTGTTCAACTCCAGAACCAATATGGCGGCCGAGCGAGAATGACACCAGTGCACCTAGCGGTGGCAGTTGAACGAAGGACAAGTGGAAACAAGATGGCGGACGACGTTGACACACCTTAGCATCAATAAATACATTACAGTGATCAGTGAGTGATCAGTGGTGCACTCTAGCGGATAGCGAGTGAACTACANATAAATACATTACAGTGATCAGTGAGTGATCAGTGGTGCACTCTAGCGGATAGCGAGTGAACTACATAAGACGACATCTAAGATGGCGGAAAACTGCTGCCGGATGCTATGTGCGCGATGTTATTTTCGTTTCGTGTTTTTAATCTGGGGAACTATTTACACTAAGCATTATAAATATAAGTGGTCGGATCAGAAAAAGTATATTGAGTTCTGTCTGAGGCGGCGGCCAATTAACAAGTGGCTGGTGCTCGAGTGTGTAGTTAAATGTTGAGCCTGGCTTGTTACCGTCCTTACAACGCACAATCGTAGGGCCTCTAAATATAAAAAACTTAAATATAGATAATATTAATATTTGTCACAAATTTTAACGAATAAGCATGTTATAATAAGTTATAGCAAATAATAAATTATTATTATTATTATTAGTAAGTATATTATACTTGTGGTGGCATGCCACATGACACCAGATGGCAGCACCTGCCGCTCGAAGTCCGCCAAGTTCTGAGGGTAGCAGTGGTGAGATTACGCAGCTGGAGGAATCCCAAGGTCACTCCAGACCTTTAGGGCGAGGGGGTTACACGCCGGCACAGACCAGGGGGAGGAAAGCAGTCACTCTCGGGGAGTGAACGCGGCTGGTCGTGCTGCGCCAGATTGAGTGTACTATGTGAGAGAGTTGTGGCAATCTCTGCCTTTAATAAACCACTCGTACCCCGCACATGCCGGCGTTCTTTTCATTTCTTTAACTTGGCCGTCACGCCTTTTAGTAGTCTCCCTCTCTTGGCAGACCTGCACGACTACAATACCATATTATATATAGAATTAAGTTATTATGTATGATTTTAATATTAAAGAGCGCACATGATACTTTGCGTTACTACGCCCGGCATTAAAAATGTCAACATTCCATCGGAAGTATTTCTTGCGCAGGAATACTGTGCCAGCCAATGGCTGTGACTTTGTAGTCGGCAGTGTATCTATGCTGCCGCCTCGGGTTGGTTGAACTGCGGACTGCGAGACGCCGGAGCCGAGGAAAAAAGCACTGCGCCATCGTCCTGGCCGGACGCCATTGGTGGAGACGGTCTCGCTCGCTGGTGAACATTGGTTACGAGCTCCGGCCCTGACTTCCATTCGGTTCGTTCACCGGCAAAAAAAAAAAAAAAATTCTACTCCTCTACTTTGGCAGAATATGTTGTGAATACAATAACGACTACACATTAAAAAATTGAAACGGGATCATTTCTCGAATACAGCTGTGGACGAGATAAACTTTAAACACATGTACCTTGTAGTAGTTTCTATAGCTGTTTCACTGTTTGTAAGTACAGAGAGAGGCCCCTCTCACTTTGCGCTGTATTTCGGTTCCAAGAATTTTTACACCAGAACATTTCAAATAAATTTTTACCAAATTGTGCACACCATAAATGCTACAGAAGGTCATGTAGGCTTTCATGATTTAAATGGGTCAGACAACTATGTTCAAAATGGCAGCTTCGTTAATCATTTAGGTAAGTTTGACATACCTATATATTAAACAAATGAACTAAATTTAACCAAAATTTGTATGTAGACAGTAAGTAAATAATAGAAGTATCGTATATAGAGCCTCTAT
The DNA here is from genome assembly GCA_002778355.1 of Clitarchus hookeri. Lineage (NCBI taxonomy): Eukaryota > Metazoa > Arthropoda > Insecta > Phasmatodea > Phasmatidae > Clitarchus > Clitarchus hookeri. The sequence continues at coordinate 139,085 of NQII01001778.1, forward strand.
TTCTGGCAATTTTGTACAATAGCATCAAATAAGAAAATTAAATTTTTTATGTCATATCTTAGGGACCAAACAACCGACTTTCATTAAATTCTTCACACAAGTGGCGCTACGGTAGGCAATGTAAACTTGCATGTTTTATGTAGCTCAGTCGCGTATTTTCAAAATAAAGGCCCTTTAAATATTTTATGTTACCAAATCCTATCATTCTCACAAGAACTCGATTAAGATTTCGATTTTCACAATTGAATCACAAATATCCTGTAGTGCCATGAAAGTAAGGCCATTATTGGACTAAAAATTGGGTAAGACAAAATATCAGTGGTTTTCTTACGGAATGAAAGTTCCCCAAACGATTCTGCAATGCAAATTTGTTTATATTGGTTTTANTTTCGGTTCCAAGAATTTTTACACCAGAACATTTCAAATAAATTTTTACCAAATTGTGCACACCATAAATGCTACATAAGGTCATGTAGGCTTTCATGATTTAAATGGGTCAGACAACTATGTTCAAAATGGTAAGACAAAATATCAGTGGTTTTCTTACGGAACGAAAGTTCCCCAAACGATTCTGCAATGCAAATTTGTTTATATTGGTTTCACTATAGTACAGTTTTAGATATATCTATGAAGACAGTTTGGAATCTCTGCAAATTGAAAAGGAATATTTTATGGTAATATTATATTTATGAGAGCATTTTTTGTTATCCTACGAGTATACGTGGCACATCACATAATGAAATGGGTTAAAAATCTTGATATTAAAATAGTGCACATATTTTTTTGAATGCCGGTAGACCTGGAACATAAGTGTACTTCTGACTTGTGGGGGAAAGTATAAGATTCTTAATTACAGTTATATAAAAAGATCAGAAATATTTGATGCACTATCATTTCGACATACCGTAATTTCTAAAAATCGAGCTTACAAAATTACAAATTTTCTAACTGGGCTCATCATTATCCCTAAAGCAGTCACATCTACCGGCCTGAAAGTTTCCAATATGGAAACGAGAAAAAGTTACATGCAGCATAACTGTCATTCTTAACAAAAAAAAAATATCGGACGGAAGGTCCGGGCACGTATAAAAAAACAGAGGAAAACCTTCTGGCGTACTGCACATATGTTAGGTACAAATGTGAGTTTTTTTTCATAACGCAGGTTTTGATTTGTGAAAATAAGAACACATTTCAATTGCTATGATAGCCTCCAGTTTTTCAAAGCATGATGGAACAGACGAGGATGTTGTGTATCAGGCTTAGTATCGACCACCAAGTTTTGCGAACTTCCGTCTAAGTGAAATACCGCTTGAACCTTACATTAAAAAAAAAAACCAACGATAATAAATACTCTTTCCTCTCATGCAGCGGACGCAGGTAACGAGAGCTGTAAGCGACTGAAAATAAAATTCGCACAGGAAGAAAAGGCATAAAAATAAATTAAGACGTTAGAAAGNTTCAAAGCATGATGGAACAGACGAGGATGTTGTGTATCAGGCTTAGTATCGACCACCAAGTTTTGCGAACTTCCGCCTAAGTGAAATACCTCTTGAACCTTACATTAAAAAAAAAAAAAACCAACGATAATAAATACTCTTTCCTCTCATGCAGAGGACGCAGGTATGCCTCGTAAATAACGAGAGCTGTAAGCGACTGAAAATAAAATTCGCACAGGAAGAAAAGGCATAAAAATAAATTAAGACGTTAGGNGGGGGGGGGGGAGGAAGAATTGCAAACCTCATGCAAATTAACAATGCTCGGAAACATTTAAAGTTTCTCGAGGGAAGTTTCCACCGCTTCTGCCTTTTTTTTCTTTCTTTTCATGCCGTGGCCGCCGTTTCAAAGAATCGACCGAAAGCGTTTCCGCTGGAGTTTAGGAAGGGCGGGTGAGCCAGCTCTCGGGTGCGGTGTTAATCTACGCTACTAAATCCCTTTCCGTGTAGTTTGGAAAGAAGAGTGTTTAAGAGCGGCCTTGGAAGTTGACTGGCTCGAGGGGGCGAGCCACCCCTGCTAGGGGGGGTGCGGGAGGGAGCCGGGGAAATGTATTGCCGGCCTGAGGGCAAGACAGGCACAAGACGCAGCTACGCGGCGATCGCGGCGTTTACGGGGGAAGAGTCCATTTACCGCCACAGGGGGTGGGTGGTTCGGCGAAAGCCAGCTGCGATAACCGCAGGGAGCACCAGTTATTATTAACTCGCCGTACGCAACACCAACAGTTGAAAAATCACCCCCCATGCGTAATGTTCGGCTGTTTCCTAAACATATCATGTATCGCAAGCGTTTTNGCAACACCAACAGTTGAAAAATCACCCCCCATGCGTAATGTTCGGCTGTTTCCTAAACATATCATGTATCGCAAGCGTTTTACACGTCTGTTAACATAAAAGTACCTCATTTTCTCTCTCAAGATCTCGCTGTTAAGATCCATCCAAATCTCTTCTCTCTTCACCTTACTTTTTGTTAAATTGAACTTGTATCTGTATTTAAAAATAATGGAAAATTGCGAAAAAAAATTTTGAGCAAACATATATTCGATAACACTCTAGCTAGTAAATTATTTTATTATTGGATGGAGCAGGTTTTGACTCGGCTAGGTTTTTACATACCAATCACGAACTTTCTGCCTTATAGTATCAAAATCCTCATTGGTCCAGTGGAATGGGGTAGTAGCTTCATACACGCATGCCAGCCAATAAGGAAAGAAAACTGTCGGATATGTGTACAGTACGTTGAATCCTAGCAAACAGTCAACTTTTCTCGTGATGAACCATCGTCTCTACCTACGTTTTATCGATAAATAATAACATTTCATTTATAACGAATATGAATGTAACCAGAGAGAAAACAGGTGTGTTGGTAATGTTTAGCATGGCATAGTTCTCATGCGCAATGCCATTACACTGAGTGCGCACGAATGCGGTGCGTGGTCCCTTTGGTGTAATTTTCTCGACTCGGTTAAGCTTTGTTTGCACGAGGAGGAAGAATATCCTGAAAGTAGAACCTCAGCAGGGAAGTAACCGTGAATGGACTAGGCGACATCACACCACGCTGAACTAAACGAATACGTAACTATTCGGAAATATACATTAGTGCGTTGATAGTTTCCGCAAACTAGTTGCATACCCTTCGGGATTCGAACAGGCCGAGAGTCGGTTCGGTACCAAAACTAACCGAAAATATCGCTCCTGCACACAACTTAAAACTTTCTTTACTGGAAACGACGTATTCCTCTAGAATTACAGACTTTGTGGATTCACAAGATGGCAATTTGTAAAATCGCCGTATTTGTTCAGTACAAGACCAGCACCAACGTTAGTTTATCGAAAACACGCAACCACCAGGAGGCGCAAACGCGTTTTACAAACACTAACGGCGTTTGCAGAAATGCTCCAAAAACAGATTTCACTTTTTTTCCTTTTATTTTTGGGCTAACGCCAATTTTTTTAAACATATTACTTGCTCCAATCTACACATACTAGTGAAAGAAAATGTAGTAGAACGTTTACTTAATAAAGAATAACTCCAAATTATAGTACATAAATTTAGAAATTACATTTAAACACAAGATCGAAACGGGCATTTAAAAATTTCCAATAATACATGACATAACCAAACTATCAAAGGTAGTCTGATTAGAGCAAGGAGAAGTGGTCGTTTGGTAATGGCCTTTAGGACAATAACACAGGGTTTGCAGGTTAGAGTATCAGCCTTACTGCATATTAAGTGAACTTTGAAAAATTTGCAAACTCTTTCTTTTTTATTAATTTGGGTTGTTTTTTCAGAGCACGCAGTTTTTTACAGTATAACTTGCATTATTTATAAGACTTTTGCTGAAGTATTAAAACAACAATGCAAGGCTATCGTGGTCATTACTACATATTTAAACCAAAAATAATGTTTGTTGCAATCCTACTTTGTAGTGGTTCATATTTAAAGGTGATATTTTCACAGACTCACGACTTCACAGCCGACGTATAGCGCCTATGCGAGTGGGCAAGAGCTTGGAGGCGGGGCTTAGTTGAGTCATGCCGGCTGGACCAATGCCACACTACCGAGTCATTGTCTCGTGCTGGCCGCATGAGTATTCGGCACGCGTCGCTGATTGGCTCAAGGCCGTGGATACAATAGCCAATCTGCGACACGCAGCATCTCCGATGCCGATCTTCGCGTACGCCACGTCACGCATGTCGAACTCGAGGCCCCTGACCCACAGCTGTGTCGCCCAGCTTATTATAAGAACACAAGTGGAATGCACCCCGTGTTTAGCCTTCGTCGATTAAAACTACTCATTTTATAAAACGAGTCATATTTAATTATGTTTGTACAATATCGGCTTATTTCATCACCAAAGAAGTGTGTCCAGCCAATTTTTTTTTCCCGTATACACGAGTATGTAGGTACCCATCCCAATATCGCCATAAGTCTCGACATCACATTTTTGCACGTATAATATAAATTTGAAAATTATTAACTTGACTGAAAAATCCACGTAGGATCTAGCCCTTTACATTAGGCCTACAGTCCAAGTTTATAACCTATTTTGTCTCAATTTAGTCGGCTATTGAAAGTGTATTTAAAGTATTATGAGGAAATGCATATTGTACAGGCTAAAAAAGTCACATAATTTTACAAACTTGAATATAATCTGTTCTAACAGCTTTTCTGCTGAGTCACAACTCATGCTGCTGCTTATGTTAATACAAAATTCATTAAGTATCTGAATTTTAAAGTGTAAAATTACTACCCACCTCACTACTTGCTTCAAAAATTGTTTTCTACAAAATAAGGTTGATTTTATTTCAATAAGCATGTATTAAGCATAATATTTTTACTATTTCTTTTTCTTGTTCACTACATCACAGTCCAATACGGAAAGGTTAGGTCCTAATGCACATTTCCAACGAAATCTCAATCTCGTTTTTGGAGTTTTATTTCTTAGGTAACGATAAAAACTATTAAATATATAATTTGACTGTAAAAATCTCAGCGACTGTAATGCTATTATCGCACAGTTCCAGTTACACGATTACTACAAAATATCGACAAATGTTCTGCTTCAAAACAAAACCACGTGTCGTATAGGCCTACGTGCACAGTTCAACCCAAAAGAAATAAGCGAAATTAAAATAATTTAGCCCACCCCTGCCCAAAGACTTTTACACGACGCGTTAACGAAAAAAAATACAATAATAAAATCAATTAGTCACTAAAAGAAAATAAAAAAAACCACTACGCACTAAACTAACCAGGCGCGAAGGCCGCGAAGATGAACACAGGAACAACACAACGCGTTTCAGATGTCTCCGGGATACCAACATAACAAATTAACAAATTAAATTTCCAATGGCACCTGCAATACGAAAATGTATGTTGGAAACACCCGTGAATAAGTTTAAATGTTAAACCATTTAGTACAGAATAAAATAATCATCACTTCAAAATTGCTATAGTTCATAATAAGTGCATAATGCTGTAAATTATGATTTCAAAATTAAAACCACGATATGACCTTTATTAAAACCCTTGAAATTTTCGCAACGTTTAAAATTAAAAATCGCTAATTAGAAAATTATAACGTGACATTCTTCCTCAAACAATAATTGTATAATGAAAAAATTACGTATTTTTACGAATGTTTCAGTAAACGGCTTTGTTGAATAGTTATTGAAAGTAGAATACATATAAGTTAATTCCAGCAACCTCGCCCGTGTGTGTAATTAACATCAAAATCGGCAAAAGTTATGGTGAGGTTATTTGGAATTTTGTATTTGAAGCTGACCAATCATAATTTGTCAGCTTGAAGTTGGCGAAACGCAAGACGCAAAATTGCCGAAATACGTACCGCTAATCGATTTTACAGACGAAATATGGTTACTTAACCATTTTGTTAATAAAATTAGTCAATAATTTGCAAATACTTAGTGTAGCGTGCGGAAAGCGTCAAGAAAAAATTGGCTCATACTCGTTACAAAAACACGAAGCCAAAACAAAACACTCGTGCACTCGCCGGGATTCGGACCCGGAACCCCTCGCGTCACAGACGAGCGAGCAACCCACTAACTACAGGTGACGACGATTGACGCCATTTTGTCTTTACGTCGTGACTTTATCCATTCACAGTACGCCAGTGCCGGATCTTGCGCCTTGCGCGAAGGCGTTTACAACACGCATGTACACTAAAGCAGGATTGCACTACAATTTTCAGCGACTGTCCTCGGAGTTCACCATTTTATCAGAGCATACTTAAGTCACTCGTAATCAGTCGTGCACTTCCAGTGAAAGAAAACCACTTGTTTAGTCGNGTTTAGTTGGTGAAGCATTTCCGCTAAAATTCACCGACTCAAAAGCGGAAAGCCTCAAGTACGACCGTGGTTTCAGTCGTTGGTGCTGTGACCAATTGTAATAGTGAAATTTTCACTGATTTGGTTTCAAAGTGTACTAAATTTTAAAACACTGCAAATTAAAACAAAATATTTTAAGGGATTCGCTGCTTTGGTTTGTTGATGTTTTTAAGCTGAAGTATACACAATTTTATATTTTAAAAAATAGTACCATATCTTAGTTGAAGTTCATGCGAGATGTATTACCATCTTACATTCGTATGGAGGGGTTAGTAAACCGGAAGAAGGCGACTAACGAAAACCCGAACATTTCTGAAGGATTGGAATGCTGTAACGAAATATGACTTAGAATACGAACTTGCATTACTTGAAGATTTTGTTCGTTTCGAGAGCATTCGAAACCTGAAGAACACGATAAATAAACGAGTAACTTAGAGTAAGTAAGCTCTTGGGGCCAGGTCGAGTGTTCTCTAATTATGCAAACTCGCGAGCAGTGATAACAGTTCCTCCCTTGTCACACTGAAGCTCTGTTTACGATCAAAAACCCAATGAAAGTTTACGTATTAGAATGAAAGACGTGTACGAAATAGCAATATTTCATTTCATTTCATGTCGTGTGCGTAAGACTTTCCAGTCAATAAAATTGAAGGGAAAGGAAGTACATGAAGTAATCTGTTATAGCTTTTTGAATATTTAAATTCTAACAGAAACTTTGCGTTTTTATTTTATTTACACATTAAAAAAAATAATACACGTTTACATTATTGTACTTGCTATTACATACGGCCACCTGTTTTTCTCAAAATTATTCCACGGCTAGATGTAATGTGAAACACGGTAGTTCATAACCTATTTCGCGGGTTCGAAGATTTCAACTCTCGCGCGTCTTAGGTGTCTGCCGGCCAACCACCGACGTTCGCTGTCGAGATAACTTAATTCTGATTGGCCCGGTCAAGAGGAAAATGTCTTCACGTACAGACACGCGGCCAATAGAAAAAAAGGAAATTTGCAAGCGTGATCGCACGATGTTGAAGTCTTAGCCTGCGCATAAATCTTTTTGCGAAAAGAAGGTGGCTACTATTACATCACTACTTCAATAGAACCAAGTGATTTCTATTCCCGTGTGATTGGCTGGCGTGCGCAGAATTGAACGTGAACCAACCTTGAGACATGTTTATACTGCCCAGCCTGGATCCACACGTCATGACACGTGGATTACCGACAGGAACAAAGTTCCTTCCAGGAATGGGAGATGGCGAAGAGAGGGATAGCGCGCGACGGCCAGAGTAGGAGACGGACACGAGGAGAAGGAAGAGAGACAAGTAAACGTCGCGAAGTGACTGAAAAACGGGAGGGACGTAGGGAGAAAGAAGGCAGATATGAAACTGGGCAGGCGGCGGCAACAACCGACGGAGTACACGCATATATGTAGCATCTTCCTCCGTGTTTGTGTCTCTCTCTCTCTCTCTCTCGCTTTCTCTTTCTGTATGTGCGCATGGCGACTTCCACTACGGGTCGCTTTTGTAAGGTTCGCGGGCACGTCACGAGGAATTACGCGCCTGACAGCCTGACATGTGTCATGTGCGACCAACACAGACCCTGCNGGTTCGCGGGCACGTCACGAGGAATTACGCGCCTGACAGCCTGACATGTGTCATGTGCGACCAACACAGACCCTGCGGCGTTGTCTCTGCTCCTGAAACTGTCTCAGGAACATTACGCATAAAAAACCTGGCTTTATAAGCAAAATACAGACTAGTTCTTGCCTTTCGCGTACAGGGTATTCCCGGTAACTTCGCACTTCTTGAATCACCAGCAGATAGGTTTGGCCGAAGTAGTGGCAACGGGATGCGGTATAGGATTCAGGATCCGTCCGCCATCTTGGTAGGCGTGGCCGGCGGCTATATTAGTCTGTAGCATCCTCCATATGGGTAGGCGTCACAGCCAGGGCTTGATGCCATGTTGGATGTTAGTCCCCTTCACCTACCCCCATTATCCCAACAATGTATATATTTTAATAAAAAAATTATTTTAATAAAAAATATTTTAATGAAATAAAATAAAGTATTGGCCTACAACCTTGAATTGATTATCATTATATCGGATTAGAGTGTCGCTGCAAATCAAATTTCCATTAAATAAAAAATANCTACAACCTTGAATTGATTATCATTATATCGGATTAGAGTGTCGCTGCAAATCAAATTTCCATTAAATAAAAAATACAATAAATGTCAAATAATTTTGGCCTGCCACTTTGGGGAGACATCAATCACCTCTATTCCCTCAACAAATNAAAATACAATAAATGTCAAATAATTTTGGCCTGCCACTTTGGGGAGACATCAATCACCTCTATTCCCTCAACAAACAAAATTATTTTAAAAAATTACTGATTTTAAATTTTAACATATTTTTATAATATATATCACCGGACTCACCTTTTAAGGGCGCACACGATCGTTATATCATATCGATTATGTAACCCACTGTCAAGTCCACCATATTGAATTTAAGAGATATGCCGGTACCCCCCAATAATCAAATCTCAATACCATCACTCACATCACCAACACCCATCCTCCATCAAAAAACCTGTAACCCAAAAAAAATCTGTAAAAATAAGCACACACCCCCACTCATCCCCTCACCACACACCAACAGCCAATGCCTCACTCCCCTCCGCCCTCATCCCTCTCACCAACTTCACCACCTACACTTAAAGGTAAGATGTATCATAGAGCTCGTATTGTTTTTCTTATGGGTCTGTATCTTAAATCATAGTATGCCCACATTTTCGCAAGTCAGGTCGTAAGAAAGTGAATATTTATATGTATATGCAATTATAAAATGCTATTTATTAGGGCCAGGTTCGTGAAATTCAGTTTGCAAGCAGCATTTATAGTCCCAGGAAAGCCCTACGACCATTTACAGACATAGTTATTAGCTAACTTTAAAACAATATTTTCACCACAGTGCTTCTTTTTATCAAAATCAGTTTACAACAGACTGGTTACGATATCTGGTCAATAAGGAAAAAACATTACATTTTTGATTTTTCAAATTTATTAAAATTTATTAACTACAAAAACAAAAAGTATTCTACGTGAAATTTCTCAAGGCGTGTTGCTATGTTGAGACATCTTGCCGACTGTTTTGTTTAATATAGTTTTTTCTCAAATGTAATATTGAAATTTACGTTTAACAAAAAAAAGGTGAATTTACATTATATAAACTTTTTTTTTNTTTTCTCAAATGTAATATTGAAATTTACGTTTAACAAAAAAAAGGTGAATTTACATTATATAAACTTTTTTTTTTAATAATTTTGCACAGAAATATATTTTCTGCGAAAGTAGCTTCGAAATGTTATCTTTAAAATTGACANTTTTTTTTTTAATAATTTTGCACAGAAATATATTTTCTGCGAAAGTAGCTTCGAAATGTTATCTTTAAAATTGACAAATGAGAAGGAATTTAGTTTAACATTGATTCCTCACATGAAGTTGACGGTTGCCGATGGCGGGCAGAGCCGTTCAGTCACGGAACTACTTTCCCCTCCTTCGTTACCAACTTAAATGGGCACATGCCAGGCAGTGTTCCCGTTAAAATGCATGCAGATAGGCACAGTGACAATTTCCGAAGGTTGATTTCAAAAGCGCTCACTTTACAGCTTTCAGTTGTTAGTTGGTTGGCGAGTTCNCTGCTCCTTGGCGAGTCCTGCCGGCAGCAAGAATCATCTCCACCTCGCCGACTACATGTGAAGATACAAACACACTCCGCTCGCACGCATGTATGCTTTCTACACGAACTTGGCACGTGGATTAACTGCGGCAAATTAACATTATTATTATAATATATATATATAAATGTCTACACAATTAAAATTATAACATTTACATAAACAAAAAATATTTTCTTCTTTTTTAAAAAAATGAGTAGTACGGTATTCAAAACACCGTCAGAATCCCAAATATTTCCCATAAATGTCTTATTGTGTAATCACATCAAGTGCGACATGACTTATCACGCACGACAATTACAACCAAATAGCCAATCAAACGCAAGACTCTTCTGACGTCAGAACGATTGAAACTGTCGCCCGGCCAGCAGTTTTGGATTGGAAACGAATTCTGCTTTTCTCGTGTCGCGCAGCGCTGCAGACAAAATGTACAACCTAACTTGTACTGCTGTGGAGAAATCTGCATTTTTCAAGGAAAACAAAATTATGCAACGTATTGGATTATAATAACAAAATTGACGTTTATGCCTCGCTGTGCTTCGGCGTAAAGTCTGCAATCTTTGTTGGCATCGTGTGTTCCAAATTTCCATTCCATCCACCGCCTTTGAAACTACCTTATTCTACAAGCGCCTTGTAAATGATGGTGTAAAAGTCTAACCTTCGTGTGAACAGTCGTGCTATGATTGGATTGAAACGGCTTATTAACATCCCCCAGTGTTCTGCCTGAAGGCTTACCAGGGGTCGGCTTATAAACTAACTTCAACTTATACACATGCCTTAGTCAGGATTCGAACCCAGGACGATGGCGGGAAGCCGACTCGTGCTATGAGTTCAAGACACGCTGGAAATAATTTTGTCGTGTCCTTGCCGTAGTTGTCGTGTCTTGTTCCTTCGAATTATGTGACTGCAGGATTATACACAAGAATATCGCACCGGAATTGTCTTCCTAACTGATGGCGTCTATAAAAAAGTTACGCAAGTCGAAATCAAATTTATTGGTCTTCGAATAATTAATAAAGGAGGTGAGTAATTGTGTGAAGTGTTATTTCAAACTCCCGCCTTGGCTGTCTGTGGTGAGAAATCTGAAACATGGCGTGAATCTCACAAAATAAAATTAATAGAAACGGCGCGAACGAATAGAGAGCACATAAATATTAGTACAATCACGACGAGAAGGCGACACCTAAAGTCAAATCGAAGTCTGTTTCAACCTTTTCGCAGAGATCAGCCGTTGAATAAAAATGCCCGCAAAAATATATGGAGTGAAGTGCAGAGGTTTGGGGTAGAGACCCGATAATGGTAAAGAGAGGTGAGTACGGAGCAGTACGGAAATGCAAGGGCGGGGAGGGGAACGGGAGAGCCCCGAGAAAACCCGCCGACCAGCGGCATCGTCCGGAACAATTCCCACTCGCGAAAATCCGGGAGTGACCCGGCCGGTTCGTTTTTCCGGGAGGCGAGTAGTCAACCCGCTGAGCCACCGCGGCTCCGTTAACATAAGAGTATTTTATGTTTGGTAAAATGAGGCTTTTCCATATTTTAATAATAAATTATGTATCATTTATAGTTAATCTTAATTAAACACACGGGGAGAATATGTGTGTTGGTAACGCCTAATAAGTACAGACCTGAAGAATTCACGGATTCATTTTGGGACAAGCTAGAATTCAAAACACGTGTGTTTATAAAACCTCAACCATTGGGCCACACGGTGTTTGACACCTCCTGGAGAACGCTGACCCAATCATCGCCTTCCACTGTGACAGCAGACAACCAATGTGCGATTGACATCGGCATATGTAAACATAAGACTGCAGAGTCTAACCTGCAGGTCATTGAACTCACGAATTTTTCCTGTCTCTACTGATAAGAAATAGTTCTCACACAAAATATAATTCAACCGAGTGTTTTTTCATTCTAGTGTAATTTTCTAAACTTAAGTTCAGCTTAGTTTGGACGAGGCAGAGGAATAGTCTGAACTTAAACTTCAGCAGGGCATCAGAACATTTGGAAGTAACCACTTGAGTGGACTATAGCAGTTCCCATTCGGCGACCGGGCGAATTCATAGCTTGTAACGAAAAACGATTGCTACATTTGGAGGGAGCCCTTTTTATATTTAATGATCGATGCTACGTACCCAAATATATTCTTTCATTTCCCTGTAAATAAGCATGTAATTATGACTTAGGAGAAAACAGGTCATTATTTTTTTTCAATACGGTATTTTTTTTTGTTCCGTTATAAATGAACCGAACAGCCTTTTAAGGCGTTGGTCCGAAACGATTTTTAACGTTACAGCTTTTCTTCCGTGACAGGAAAAAATCACGCGATTATTAAAAAAAAATGTCGAGATAAATTAACTTACTATCTTATGAGACGCTAGGACCGGTTGCGTGCGCCTGCGAAGACCAACGGCGACGACGAAGCCGGTGCGACTTAAGTGCAACGAGGGCCGCGCTTCTGGACTTCATTAATAACGGTGGCCAAGTGACGCCAAGTGACGTCATCACGGAGCGGCGCTAATGACAGCGTCACCCCCCTCCCCCCTCCAGACAGACGTCGCCCTTCTCCTAAGTCTGTGGAGCGACATGACCCACCCCTCGCTATGGTCTATTTGTGGTTTCTTCACACTTTTCGAAACAAACCTTTGAAAAATCACCCCATGTATGACGTGTTTAATTATTTCCTAAATATGCCATGCATCAGAAGCGTTTTATATCACTGTTAACTTATAAGTATCTTACTTTTCGTTAAATTTTAATTTTACCAATATATTATTTATAAATTATAATTTTCCATTTATGATAAATATGAATAAAAACGGTGAGAAAGCATTTGTGTTGGCAGCGCCTAGTGAGAAATAGTTGTTATGGAAAATATCATTACAAGTGAGAGCGCACGAATTCGGTGCGGTATCGTTTGGCGTGATTTTCTAGACTTAGTTAAGCTTAGTTTGCACGAGGCGAATGAATATATGGAAGTA
>NQII01001778.1:168813-225218 GCA_002778355.1 Clitarchus hookeri
AGGGTTAAAGCGTAATTCGGACACCGAGTGGGGAGGAAGGGGGCGGCAGAGAGTCGGCATTTCTACGAGGAAAAAGGATCATCGTATTTCAAAGGGGTTGGCGGTCGGCCAAAAGAGGAGAGTTTCTCGGCGAAATGAAATCAACATGAGCCCACAGGAGCATCGCGGTGGCTGCTGGGGCAACTTCGCAGCGGCACAGACTAGGCGTAGTCTACTCAGGGTTTCTTCACCTTTAACCCCTTAACATATTATCCCGAGTGTATTATAATCCATTCACGATTATTTCACAATTTTCTGAAGCCCTGCTTAAGTTCTACTTCCATGATATTCCTCCGCCTTATAGGCAAACGAAGCTCAACTAAGTCTAAAAAATTACACTAAAGGACGACGCACTGAATTCGTGCGCACTCAGTTGTACTAATGTTTTTATGAGAACTATTTCTTACTAGGTGCTACCAACACACGTGTTTTCTCACTGTTTTCCTTCGTATTTATTATAAACGAATAATTAAAATGTATAAATAAAATGCAGGTAGAACTTCAATTTAAGGAAAAATAAGTTTCTTTCATCTTAAGAGAGGTATAAAACGCTTGTGATAGGTGACATATTTAGGAAATAACGAAACACGTCCTGCATGGGGGGATTTTTGGAAGGTTTAATTCAAAAAGTGTGAAGAAACCGCGAATAGACTTTAGTTCACGTTTGACATGTTGCAGAATAGGTGAACTCATGGTCGGCGCTGTACATGTCCAGACGGTAGCTCCATTGTGGACCTTATTTATACCTTTCCCTGGCCAATTATCGATTACTGCTGACACATAAACTATTTTATAATTGGTTGTTTCTTGAGCAATGGATCTACTAAAACCATTTCCATGGGTCCCATAATCTCAAGTACGTGTCACACAAAAATGTCTTAATTGCAACACCTGAAAGGAAAAATTAATGTGTACGTTAAGAGGTTAATCAAATATTTGAGAAATCACCCCACGTACTATGTGTCTGGTTATTTCCTAAGAGTCTCATGTATCACAAGCGTTTTATTTTTGTGTTAACATAAAAGTATCTTATTTTATGTGAAATTCGACTATTACTTATTTTTTAATTATAAATTTTAATATATAATATGTCATTAATATGAATATGCCCAGAAGAAAAATAGGTATGTTGATGGTAATGCCGAGTAAGAAATAGTTCTTATGCGAACTTTTATTGAAATGAGTGCGGACGAATGCGGTCCGCTGTCCCCTTGGTGATATTTTCTAAGACTCGGTTGAGCTTTGTTTGCAAGAGGCAGAGGAATATTTTGGAAGTATAACTTCAGCAGGGCTTCAGGAAATTTGGAAGTAACCGCAAATAGACTATAACTACACAGAGAAGAAATGGCTCGGCGGTTCCTTTGATGTGGATGGAGTCCATTCTCTGATTGGCCGCGCTAGGCTTTGTAAGAATGGACCAGTTGCACTGCAAAACACGTTGGTACAGAACTTGTTTCGTGGTTGGAAAATGTTAACTCTCGCGCATGTTGGGTGTCGCCCAGCCAATCACAGACGTTCGGCGTCGGGACAACTCGATTCTGATTGGCCCAGTTCAGTGTAAAATGCCTTTCCGAACAGACACGTGGCCAATAGCTAGGGCCAGTGACTTTTCGCGTAAAAATCGGAGCACACAGTAGACTTCAATACTATGAACACACCTCGGCTGTTGTTATACCTCCATTGGCTGCTGGTGCCGTGTCCGTCTTTGACCGAGCCACTCAGGACTAAGTAACTCCGACACTGAACCTTCGTGATTCGTGCGTAAACGGTTGACACGGATCAGAACATTTGTTAGCCAATCAAAGAAGCTGGACGACCCTACAGTGCTTTGGACTGTATCTTGTCTCGAAACCTTTTCGCGAAATATCACTGCCCTTACCAATAGCCAAAGGAAATTTGGAAGTGTGCACGTACCAAATTGAAGTAAAGCCTGCGCGAAAATATTTTCCCGATAAACTAAAAATTAAGTGGAGTAAATTTCACAAAACCCTTCTGTAGAATGTCTATGACTAACGCTGACGAGGAAGTGTTGAAGACATCAAGTATATTACCAACATTGCGGTACATAAAAAAGGTTTGTTTCTTTCCCAAAATAATGAGTTGTATACGTACAATATTTCAGCTGTAGAGTTACCAAGAAAACGTTTCGCAACTAGTTTCCAAAGAATTGCTTGTAACAAGTACATACATTTTTTACTGTGTACTTGTGAGCGTTGGCCACGAAAGTATTTGTTATTTTCTGTTTGTACAACACACTGTTCAAAATTATATGTGGCTACCTTTTTATTAAATAATTTATTTAGGTCACGTGTTTTTTTTAAATAACACATCAAAGTCAAATTTCTCTTTATTTTGTAATGTACATATAAAATAAACCAAACTATTTGCATACAATTTAAGAAGGGCATCTGAAAGATCTCGTCTTATTTGATTTTAAGTTATGCTTAGAAAAACTTATTTTAAAAACAAATTCAGGGGCCGGTACAACATAAAAATATGCATGAATTTGCTAATTTTCATGTTTTTTTAATTGAAAAAAAAAGCATGTCCTTGCAAGATTTTATAGACGTCTTGAAGTAGCTACTGGCATTTTATTTCAGTGTGGGTTATATAATTTCCGTACGTAACGTAGATTTCATAATTTGTACATTTATAAAACAGCAAAATTGTGATTACGACAAGTATTTTTAATAAAAATATTTAACAAATATTTTTTTTTTTGCGAAAATGGTAGTAACCGATAATGTCTAAGTGTTTAACAGTATGTGGGGCAAATATAAAATAACAAATCTTTTCGTGTCAAACTCTGTTATAGGTCAGTGAACGCTGCGGGAAAATATGACCTACTGGTTGGGTTGCAGGTTGACGAGTAAGTTACCAGGCGCTGATTGGCGAATAGCGTTCCAACATGTTGATGGACAGTGACGCCATTTAGTTTGTGGTTTGAGCGGCTGTTTCGCCTCTGTAATAATACTAGCCTGTGACCGCAGCCGAACGCGCTGTCGGGAGTTTCACGACGTCCATCTGGCGAATAGTAAACTACTGTTTGCTCACTTCTGTACCCTTTTGTTCATTCAAACGTGTGTTTTTTATTTTGGATGAATGAAATAAATTTTGTTGCTTTTTTTAGTTTTGTTTACTCAGCAAAATATTTTGTCGGAGCAACTAAATATATTTTTGGCCCTATAAAAACAAATATTTTGTTGTCTGGCAGACATTTGCACACGCAAAAAATATTTCCATTTTCTCACTGGACGCTGCCACGTTCAGAACTCAGGTCACTGTTTGACTCGTCCGAGCGTAATGAAACCACGGACAGTGCAGCGTCTTTATTGGTCGAGAGTTGTGTCAAGGTCACTGTTCGACTCGGCCAAACGTAATGAAACCACGGACAGTGCAGCGTCTTTATTGGTCGAGAGTTGTGTCAGGTGAGCTTAACCCTTGAATGTGGCGCTGATTTCGTAACTTCCCGACTACGGAAGCGAAGAGCGCGATGGAAATTAATTAAAACGGACGGCTTCACGGGCGTGGACGGGCGAGGCAGGAGCTAGGGGCAGGTACTCCCTGCTTGCATCAAAGAAGAAATAATTACATTTTGGAACTCATAAAGTGAAGAAACGTACTTGACGCACAATACACACCCAGGCAGTCCAAAAATTAAACATCAGACACTTCAATACTATATGCACACCTCAACTGTTGTTATACCTCCATTGGCTGCTGGTGCCGTGTCCGTCTTTGACCAAGTCACTCAGGACTAAGTAACTCCAACACTGAACCTTCGTGGTTCGTGCGCAAACGGTTAACACGGGCCAGAACATTTGTTAGCCAATCAAAGAAGCTGGACGACCCTACAGTGCTTTGGACTGTATGTTGTCTCAAAATGTTTTCGCGAAATATCACTGCCCCTACCTACATGCAAAAGTCGTTATATCATAAAATAATCGAAATTAATGTAATGGTAGTAATAAATGGCTTTTCCAGGCTGCCGTATCTTAGAACATACTCGCCAGACACGAGCCAAACTACGATTGTAAGCATGTTTTGATCTTTACTACAGACTCGTCATCAATGCAATGAAAGGCTCACCGCTGAAAATTCCACAGCCACATGCATCACTACGAGAACATTGCGTCCTGCGTGCAGCTGATTTTTAACTGCTCCTTGCAAAAACATTTAAAAATGATTTTTTCCTGAAATATTACAATCATTTATTTCAAAACATAAACGCCTTTTGAATAAACTTTCTTCAGTGTTATTCGTCAAGAGTGACCGATGTCAGTTTTTCAAAGGAAACTTCTCCAATAGGCAAGAAGTGTTTACTATNGTGATGTCAGTTTTTCAAAGGAAACTTCTCCAATAGGCAAGAAGTGTTTACTATTTCCAAACCACGCATTATTTTATGTTTGCAGGATGTCCCTTATTTTGCATTTCCATATTTTAGAAACTACCGATTTATCCTCTCTTTTTAAACAATTTTTTTTTTGTAATAACAAGTTCTTTTATTTACTGAAATGACGAATTGTGCCATAATTTCTTGAAGCTCACGTTGTAAATGTTTANGTAATAACAAGTTCTTTTATTTACTGAAATGACGAATTGTGCCATAATTTCTTGAAGCTCACGTTGTAAATGTTTAAAAATAAAACTTTCAGTATAAAGTACCGCTTTATTGTTGTACGTTATAACGAGGTTTTACTGTACATGCATATTTGTGTGAATATGTTGTAGTGCAACACTCATATTTGTGCTTTCTGAAAACAATCCATGTTGTAAATGATGTTACTGCAAATGAATAATCTCAGATGTTTCAAATTTTAAGCCTGTAGGTTACCCTGATACTACACTCATTATTACTGAACTCATTATTACTGAAAAGTATTGCAGGTTAGGATATTTTGTGCGTGATTTTATAAGATCCTTTCGACTTTTATCAACACAGCTATACAAAAAAACCTCTACTGTATAGGTATTTGTACTCGCATATTCAAACACAAGGGTTGTAATTTTATAGTGCTTATTAATAATAATTGAAAGTTTCAAGTGTTAATGAAGTTCAATTTGAAAAGGATACTAAATACAATTGATGTAGGTATTTTTTTTAAAATCAGGTTTCAATGTGCAGTTTCAGGAATTGGTGTGTTGTGATATTTTTTGTTCATATGGTGACAGCTAAATGTAATTGAAATGCATTATCATTGCAACATAGTGTACACATATACCATAGTATTTGTGATTATTGAGGTTAACTATAATTTTTTTGTACGGCGATTGACCATAACCAGCTTTATTACATTTGTTAAGAAATGTTACCATTCGAAGGTATTTCTTATATTAATTTCAAACTCGTTAATACATTATTATGAGGTTTCATAAAAATACAATATTTTATTTTTACAAAGTTTAAAACTTATCAACAATGGAATCTAAATATTTTCTTTAAGGGTTAAAAGATTGACTGTCGTTGACGTATATCTTTCTTTACATTTTGTTGTAAGCTTTGTTATAAATAGGGGCCGTGAAATTTCGCGAAAATATTTCGAGACATGATACAGTCCAAAGCTTCTTTGATTGGCTAACAAATGTTCTGGCCCGTGTTAACCGTTTGCGCACGAATCACGAAGGTTCAGTGTCGGAGTTACTTAGTCCTGAGTGGCTTGGTCAAAGACGGACACGGCACCAGCAGCCAATGGAGGTGTAACAACAGCTGAGGTGTGTATATAGTATTGAAGTCTACTGTGTGCTCAGATTTTTACGCGAAAAGCCACTGGCCCTAGTTATAAATCACTGACAGTGAGATACAGCATATTTATGAATCATTAATCGGGTAGAAATGTGTAGTGTTGCTCTTTGAAATGCACATCATCTTCTTGGGTACAAGAAAACACATAAGTTGTTTTATTTAGTGGTTGGTCCACAGTCTTTTTAATCTAAAGTGTGTATCCACACACTTGAGATGCATTTGACGATGTGTTCTTCATATACTCTGGCGGCAGCCACAACCTGATGGCACTGGTCAGTTGTATTTCAGTCAGTAATAATCTCTGGAAAAGAGTTTATAACCTTGAAAACAAAAATATACAGGGAAAAATTAGGGAATTTTCACCTGGGCCAGGGAAAATGTAAATAAATGCTACACTCTGCAGAAGTTATTTGTGTGAATACATGATAAAATAATTGTGATTTTGTGCATTTTAAAATTTCAATTTTTAACTTTCTGAATTAGCAATAACACATCTTTGGCAAGTGACATACGGCCTATACTTATAAAATAAAGTATTTGTGTGTTTGTAATGGGTACACGTGTGAAATCAATGGCGTGTATAACGAGAAATACTTATGGTTGGAATAAAATGTTCACCCTGCTTTCTTGGTCTATTGCTGTGTAATTTAATTCAAGTTCGCTGATAGCATATGTGTTCTGTTAGCAGTGGAAATATATGTATTGGAAGGTTTCGGTCCTGAAAACAGGTTACGGAAAATGGTAAAAATCTGCCTGCAAAACAGGGAAAAGTCAGGAAATTCCAAAATTAAATTTCAGTGGACACCCTGATTACTTTATATGTACAGGATGTAATATGAGAATTTTTTTTCTTTCAATTTTTTAAAGTTATATTTTATCCTCTCTTTTAAAAATAATATATCTAAGATACATATTAATATTTATTTTTGAAATTACTATTGTGCCGTTATTTCATGAAGCCTCTGTTGTTAACATTTAAAAATAAGACTTTTAAGTATTGAGGCTTTATGTATGTATGTTATAGTAATATTTTGCTGTATTAAGGCAACCGTTTCTGTTTCCAGCTCATAAGCTCTGGGGGGTAATTATTTTCTATGTTCCATCGGTCGGGGAATTGAACTATCTGCTGCATTGATTTCTATGTAAGGGCATACTTATTGGCATGCGCCTCGTAAAGTTGGCAATGACTGAGGGGAAATACGCAATGCACATGCAAGTAGACTGATTGCAAGAAGTGTTATTCAAAAGTGTTCAGTTGAGACTGTGAGCAGCCGTAACGTTCACTGCCCTCAGCTGCATTTCCTGTTATTAAAACATTGTAATTTTTGTTGTGTGTTTTTACGATATATTTTATATTATTCTTATATGACATGTAATTATTTTGTATTTATTTGTAGTCATTACTGGATTGATTCCAATACAATTTTTGCCCCAAGGAGTTTTTTAATTTTACTGTATTTCCCCTTCTTTTGAAGGGTTTGGAATACAGGTGATTTTGCAATTTGTAAAATTTAAGATATTTTAATTTTTTTGTATTCGTGCGCTTTAATGAAATGCAATTATTTTTGTTGTGTTTGTTATGTCATATATTAAATTGTCTTGAAAATGTTCATATTAATAAAGCTATTGCAACAAGAATGGATTGTATTTATTTTTGTATATGNTATTAAATTGTCTTGAAAATGTTCATATTAATAAAGCTATTGCAACAAGAATGGATTGTATTTATTTTTGTATATGTTCCTATATGTACCTAACTGCTTAGGAAAATGATTACAGCAAAAGTACATCAGGAAATTGTACTTCCTTACTACACTAAGTGGCGGATTTACCAGCAGGCTGAGTAGGCTGGAGCCTAGGCGGCAGATTTTAGGGGCGGCAAATTTGGGGCCAAATTTTTTTTATGTCTTACAGAAATTGAAAAGATTCATATTTATACACCTAAATGTTATTAGGTCCCACAAACAATTCAACATGTAATATGTTTCACCACTTAGATACATTTTCCTACAATTTGCGTAGTCGCGTTTGGTTGCGGCGCGGGAACGAGTGACATGACCATTCGCTAAGTGTGTCTGGCCGAATTGACTGCACGAGCGCAGGAGCCGAAGCGGGGTCGTGCTGTTGTAGGCTTACGCCGCGTGGTGGCATTGAGTTCCAGAGAGATAGATATAGAGCGGCGGCCGGCGATACAAACGGGCAAGTCCCGTCCCGTATTTACTTTTTCTGGTTGTGTGCTGTAATTTTTCAATGTTTCATGGATTGTGTGAATAATTTCATAGCATAATATCACCGGTGCGTAGAAACTTATAGTAGGAAAGTAATCATAATTTGTTGCAATGAATCATCCGTAACGAATCAGTAAGACGTGATTTAACTTGATAAATAGCTGTTTCGGAAGCTATGCAAAGAAATTTCTATTTTTTTGTTATATCATACTTAAATAAATTTCTTGTACTTATGCTAGGTAATTGTTAAATGTCTGAAGTCTGAACACAGGATGTACGAGAAATAAAACTCCCAATGTAATCTTTTTTATTTCAGTTCTTGGAATCCAAGAAATGGTTAGAATGAGTGATGGGAGAAAGCGACTTAGTGGAGCTGAGTATATAAAGAAGGCCAAAATGAAAAAAGAAGAACAAGAACAGATTATTCGTAAAACGATAAAAATTGACAGTTTTTTTAAAAGTGGAAGTGGAAGTAGTGTTGAAAGACCAGGAACTTCAACAACATGCACTGACACAATACAATCTGGAAAAGATGGAACGGATTTGAACTCTGCGGCCCAACAACAGCAGTCATCTGTTGAACCATCTACTTTTGAAAAAACGGATATTTATGTTTTTGACGTAGAGGCAGTAGAGGAATCATCCATAAGTATAACAATTGAATATGCGTATCAGAATCAGACGTTAAGTAATGACCAAGTGCAAAAAACAGTAAATATAAACAAAGATCCAGCTTTATGGGAAATCAACGATACCTTAACGGAGATTATCGCAAGGTACAGCTTTGATGAAAACAAGTCTTGTGACTTCTCTAAAAGTGAAAAAATATATGCTGATCAGCGTCGTTTCTTGGCAGTGAGTATCTTCCAAAGAAAAATGAAAAATAATGAAGTGAATGACCGAAATTGGCTGGTTTATTCTGAAAGTAAAATATCTGTATATTGCGGGCCCTGTTTGGCATTCGGTCCATTGGAGAATAAGACTCAGTTTGAGAACGAAGGATTTAATGACTGGAAAAATGCAGAACACCGAGTAGCTCAGCATGAAAACTCTGCGCGTCATAAATCTAGTATCCTTAGTTTGAAAGTTAGAAGTGAGATTGATGGCCGACTCGATAATTTACTGCATGTCCAGATTGATGAAGAAATTACTTATTGGAGAAACGTTCTGAAGAGGGTTGTTGCCGTAGTGAAGCGACTGTGTTCAAGAGGCCTCGCTTTCAGAGGAAAAAATGAAAAGTTCGGTGATCCGCATAACGGAAATTATTGTATGATTTTGGAACTGTTAGCTGAATTCGATCCTTTTTTAGCCAGTCATATTGAACGATTTGGGAATCAAGGATCTGGAAGTACCAGTTACTTATCAAAGACCGTTTGCGATGAGTTTATTCTCTTGATGGGTCATAAAGTCTTAAAACACATTGGAGACGAGATAAGAAGGGCGAAATATTTTTCCTTAATCATCGATTCAACACCAGATATAGCACATGTGGACCAACTTACCCTCGTCATTAGATACGTTTTGGAAACAGGCGAACCGTGTGAAAGATTTCTCAAGTTTTTGCCCTCAGTGGGACATAAAGCTGAAGAAATGTTTTCTGCCATTATTTCGGAACTCAAAACACTGGGCATAAATATTGAAGACTGTCGTGGACAATCATATGATAATGCCGCGAACATGTCTGGTGTGTACAATGGCTTACAGGCTCAAATTCAAAGCCAAGCACCTTTTGCTTTTTTCGTTCCTTGCTCTGCCCACTCTTTAAATTTAGTGGCAACTGCGGCTGCTGAATCTTGCACAGAAGCTTGTCGCTTCTTCATGTTGCTTCAAGAAATCTACGTTTTTTTTTTAAGTTCGACACAGCGCTGGCAAAAATTAATGACTGAAATCGGGAAAGGGAAAACGCTAAAGAGAGTAAATCTGACACGTTGGTCAGCTAGAGAGGACGCATGTAGAAGTTTGAGAGATTGTTGGCACGAAGTCCTTAAAACTTTGGAATCAATCAAGGATGATTGTACCGAAAAGCCTGTAACGCGAAACGAAGCGACGGGAATACTTTTGAATTTAGAAAAACTGGAAACGGCGGTAATGGTTGTTGTGTGGAATGTTTTTTTGGAAAGAATAAACAAAGTGAATGTTCAAATTCAGGCTTCTACCGTAGATTTGATCACTGTTGCCGATCTTTACGAATCTCTTTGCAAGTTTTTCGTAGCTGAACGAGAAAATTTTAAGTATTTCGAACAAAAGGCGATGGAATTAAGCGTGTCGAAGCAGTATACAAAAGACATGGGAAAAAGACAACCGAAAAGGAAAAAAAATTATGATGAAACACCCGATGAAGAAATGAGAATGACTGCGAGTGATACTTTCAGGGTTAACACATTTCTCGTCCTCATTGATAGACTCGTATCCGAATTAGAAAAACGGCAGGAGGCCTACAACAGGTTCAATGAAAAGTTTTCATTTCTGACCAAAATGAGTGAATTGTCATCATCAACCCTTACGGAAAAAGCCCTTTTCTTGGAAGAAATGTATCCTAATGATTTAGAGACTGACTTAGTTCAAGAATGCATACATTTTCAATGCCACCTTTCTTCTGAAAGAATTTTGGTAAAACCAGATTCTGGATCATTGAAAAGTCTATCTTCGTTCCTGCGAAAACAGAATTTGCAAAACGTTTATCCAAACTTGGATATAGCAGTTCGCATGGCTCTATGTACACCAGCGACAAATTGTTCGGGTGAGAGAAGCTTTTCTTGCTTAAAACGGGTGAAAAATTATCTAAGATCTACCTTAAGCCAAGAAAAGCTAAACGCCTTAGCTCTTTTGTGCATAGAGTCAGAACTAATGAACAAGATTTCATACGACGATATAATTGATGATTTTGCCAATAGAAAATCGCGCAAAAAGGTATTGTAAAACTTTCATAACTTAATTAATTGAATTTCATCGACATCATCAGCCGGATTGTTACCAGATAATTGAATATATTGTTTTTAAACTGTAAGTAAGCGCAATAAAAATTATTTAATTACGTTTACCGAATGTACATTATTGTGTAAGTAGTATTGAGGCATACCTTACCCCGCCTTATTAGTAGTACATGATTGAGCTTTTATTAGCTCAGAAATATACCCAAAAACTATTTCTTGTGCAATCTTAACTAAATCGTTGGGTTGTAAAAATAATCTAGAAACTGACACATCGATCCCCTAGTTCACAATCATACTAATTACGGGAAAAAGGTGGTGTAATTAGGACGATAGTGCACAAATCATAAAGTTACAATTTCATTAACAAAAAAATTGTAATTAATATGATTGTGAAGTAGGGTATCCAATTGCAGAGGTCGGTAGGGGCGGCAAAATTTGAATAGCCTACTGGCGANGAGGTCGGTAGGGGCGGCAAAATTTGAATAGCCTACTGGCGACAAATGTGTAAATCCGCCACTGACTACACTATATTCTGTGTCTTGGAAATTTTAGGATATATGTATATACATACCTAGCAGAGTTACCACTTGCAATGAAGCTGAAGAAATGTCAGGGAATTGTATGAAAGCTATATTTCTGGTGAACTTGTGAAAATAGTCTGCATATACAATACAAAACGTTTTGAATACTGCGTGCAATTTTATTCTGCTAATCGGTTTAAATTTTACATGGTCACTGTAGCAGCACGACTAGTTGTATTGCCATGTTGGCTTGATGTATATAGAGAACAGCATGGTATTGCCATTTACTTACATTTTGGTTAAAGTGACAACCTTTTTTTCAATTTGATTATTTTCTCTGGTAATAACATAACTACAGTAGACAGTGGTTTTGGAAGTGAAATCCGACAGGGTTTTCACAAGTTAATCACTGTATACTACTAAAACTGTATAACATCAAGTATATACAATTGTATGTGGGAAATGTTTAGTTTTCCTCGCAATATATTGTGGGTGTTTTCTTCAGGTGCTTTATGATGCAAGATCAGAATGGTTACTTTGGTATGAAAGTATGTTGCAATGTAAAGGAGTCTCTAGCAACATAAGCAAATATTTTAAACAAAATGTTAATTTTTTTTATATTTGGTTAGCGGGAGGGGGGAGGGTTATATAATAATATTGATATATGCTTCACATTATTTAACTTGTTCAATGAAATTTAATAATTCTTAAAAACTATTAATTTTACTGAAAATAAAAACTTTATAAAATATAAATATTCATCAACCGCCAGCTTTATTGGTAGTTCTCCCCACAGCCACACAAGCGCCGGTGGGGCATTTTATGGTTTTGAAGTCCACCGCTTGAGTGAGCTTTCTACAACTATCCCTGTTCTGTGGTGTCTGCCATCGGAAAACTACCCGGTAACACTTGTGGCCGGAGCAATCCCCTTCCCCCCTTACCCCCTTCCTCCTGGGACGCGACTTCCGGTCCCGCGAGCTTGACGAGATGCGCGCGCGTGTTGCGGGGCTGGTACGAGGTGACTGAGTACTTCGGATGTCGACGTGAAGGGTGTTTGGAGGGGGGGGGACGTCGCGCGCAGCTGTGCCGGCGCCATGTTTTATCGCGAGTCATTTGTCAGGGGCAGGCGACGCGGGCGCCATCTAGCCGCGGTCCACAGCACACGCCGAGGGGGGGTTGGTGGGGCTGCAGGCTATTACCCGACACCCGGGCCAGCGGCCGAAGAGACCAACCGACGCCTGACGTCCGGGGGACTCGCATGAAATATTTCCGCGGGCTCGCATCAGGAGGAAATACCTCGCGGAAAGGGCGCGAAGCCGAAGGCGCGACCGCTGTAAATGTTTTAAGAAAACCTGCAGAGGGTGGGAGCGAAGCGAAATCCAGGCGGGGCCACCCATTCCTGACTCCGCGCGTAAAGCACGCTTCCCGGACGGAATACCAACAGCGTCGCCGAGAATTTCCTGAAGGTCTGAATGCCAAATGCTCAAAAAAGGACAGACACTGAGAGACGGAGGAAGAAAGAGTGAAACAGAGTCGGAGAGGATGTCGGGTGAACGGGCCTGGAAGAGGGGAGGTTGGGGAAGGAGCTGAATCTGTGATGCGCCAAAATAGATAATGTCTCTGCTGTAAGAGAGTAGGGGGGATCAAATCAAAGTGTCCAATCGCCGCACGACCAGAGGAAGAAAAAAAAATAGGCCGTGACCAGGCAACAAGGCGAGTGTTTGGGTGGGCCATGGGGACTCGCTAACAAGTCGCTACGAAAACTGAAGGAAGAATGGATGATTAAAAGTGAGTGGAGAGATTGAGTCGGCTCTTAACAGCGAGGCATTGAAAGCCAATGAGGGTGATGCGAGGTGAGTATGGAGCAGCGTCGGAATGAAAGGGCGAGGGAAATGGGAGATCCCCGAGAAAACCCTCCGAACGGTGGCATCGTCTGGCATGATTCCCGCTTGCGAAAATCCGGGAGTGGCCCGGTCGGGGATTGAACCCAGTTCGCCTTGGCGGGAGGGTAGCGTGCTAACCGCTCAGCCCCCAGTGGTGGATTAAAGCACCCGTCTTACTTACTAAAGTCAGTGGACAGAGTAGCAAGCGGTGGCTACCACACATTCTCGTGTAGAAAAAAAAACAATTATTCACAATCTGGAGCGGCCGCGGTAGTATAGTGGGTAGAATTCTCGCATCCTACCTCGGAGAACAGGGTTCAATTCCCGGCGGGGTCGCTGTCTAATTGTCGCATGTGGGAATAGTGCCGGACGATGCCGCTGGTCGGCGAGTTTTCTCGGGGATCTCCCGTTTCCCCCGCCCTTGCATTCCAGCGCTGCTCCATAGTCACCTCGCTTCACCCTCATCTGCTCTCAATACCTCGATGCTAAGAGCCTCTCGAAATCTATTATCTGGCTTCGCTCACCTGGAGCCTTCCAACATCGATAAAACGGTTGTTTCAGACTACTGTCTCTAAAAAAAAAACTTCCCGGACTNCTCTCGAAATCTATTATCTGGCTTCGCTCACCTGGAGCCTTCCAACATCGATAAAACGGTTGTTTCAGACTACTGTATCTAAAAAAAAACTTCCCGGATTCGAGTTTAATTAAGTTACAATAGGATCGTGTACTGAACTTTACTATACGCTTTCCATCAATAACATGCCACTGTCACCGCTATAAATCACGTAGACTCGCTACAACGAGAACTCTGGCACGCCAATTCAGAGTTTGCGCGTAGCGATGACGGCGCATTTTATGCACGTGGCAGTGTCGCCCTTATTGCTCCCGCGCTTCCGAGATTCAAACACCAAAATATCTCCAAGTTGGTGGCCACCTTAATATAGATACTTGGCGGTTAATTAAGCAACCCTCAAACCAACCTTTGTAAAATGTCCATGGTCCTGTAATATACTAGATTTCTGTCCGCGGTTTCGCCCGTCTGTGCCACATGAAGAAGCTGCTGTAACTAATAGAGTGAATGCCCTTGCAACCCACTTAGCCATTAGGCCTTCCGGGTCTCCTTTTCAGCTACTATCTTTTCCTAATTATTGTTCTCAAAATCTTAAATGTTTATTATCTTTATATTTAATTAATTTAAAAACCACACTGCCAAGGCAACGCTTAAACTTTGCCATTAAAATTCATACTAAAAATATAAACTTCTCAACATGTAAAAATAATTATATTGTTTCCATTAGTATTGTAAAATTATTAAAATCATTCAACAATAAAATTTGTTAAAAAACTTGGGAATCTCCAACAGGAGGAGCGGTGACAATTAGTCTGGCCTTCGCCAGGTACCACGGGGAGGCTGTCACCCAGACCTTGTTCCTCCTGTATTTACATTTGTAATGTTTTTATATGTTTTAAAAACATTTAAAATATACAATATAAATTTTTTTTAAATATTAAAACTTTAAAATATAAAATAAAATCCACTATTACATATTACTACATATTAAAACCAAAGATATAACTTCATTATTACTTATTATACAGAAGGACGCCTTTGTACACCACATTAGTGGTTATGCCCTCAGATGCTTGGATTATCAAGTTTCTAGGCGATCTTACCCTAGAGTACGCCACGTAGAGCTGTCTGTGTGAGAGGCAGTCGTCCCACATATCTCTCCCTGCCACCTTCAGCAACTCTCTCTGGATCTCACTCGTAACACTAATCGACTGTGCCACGGGAGATTGGCATGTTGCTTTCAAGGTTATGGGCATTAAAACGATGTAATGCAGGTAACGTATTATCGGAAAAACATTAAAAAAAATTTGACCTAAAAAGATTTAATTTAGAAAATTACTAAAATTAGTTTAAGGTATTTGTACAGCCAACTTTAAAAGCAAAGAAAATAATGATATATTATCAGGTTACTGGGCTATTGTGGAGTACTTTTAAACCTCGCCCTCTTAGAAGTTGAGTTTCAAAAATATTCTGATATTAATTTTTAGATATTTCTATAAGCTACCTTTTGAAGGTACGCGCACAATGTTATCTCATCNAAAAATATTCTGATATTAATTTTTAGATATTTCTATAAGCTACCTTTTGAAGGTACGCGCACAATGTTATCTCATCGGTTTAATAAGCAATTGAAGTGCCCTCTAAGACACACGTTAACTCCTTTTCACCCTCTTTGGAATTGAATATTAAAAAATCCTGAAATAAGGATTTAGGTAATTATAAAGGTTACCTTCTGAAGCTAAGGGCGAAACAATACCTCAACGGGTTGATGAACTGTTCAGAAGTCCTAGAAAACACATTTTAACTCTCTAAGGGATTGAATTTAAAAAAAAAACTTTTTTCAGTGGGTGCCGGTTCCCTAAAAGGAAAGCCATCCATGAATGTTCATGCTTTTGCGTCCAGGGATTTTGGCTGTACGTCGACGAGCGAGTGTGTAAGTGTGTGAGTCAGTCAGTCGTGAAACTTCATTTTATACATAGAGATTTGAAAGGACACGCTACCAACCGTTCATTGGCAACGACGCAAGGAAAGTCCGTCGTGAGTCAGTTGTGCTCAGTCCTCATAACAATTATTCTCGACCCCACCAGTCGCATTGCATCTCGTGAAAGTGGTTTTGTCGACCAGAGCTGCCAGCTGCGACGAACCACGCTGGAGACAGGTCGCGAGGGGCCAACGCCTCGCCTCGCTGACTCACGCAGCGGCCGTGCCAGGGGGGAGGGGCGTGTTTTGATAGCGCGCTGCGTCGTCGACAGGGACGCCAAATTCCTGGCCGCGAACTCCCCTCTCACGCCGCCAGCTGCCTGAGACGTGACCTGGGGGAAGATGTGCTGCACGAGGAGAGGCCCATGCACCTTGCCTCTCGGTCGACGCTGCCGACAACCTAACCTGCACCACGACACGGGTCGCTGTGTCGGTCCACGGACACCCTTTCTTGAAGATGGGGCCGCGGTGGCTGAGCGGGTACACTGCTCGCCTCCCACCGAGGCGAACCGGGTTCGATCCCCGGCCGGGTCACTCCCTGTTTCTCGCTGGCGGGAGTCGTGCCGGGCGACGCCGCTGGTCGGCGCGTTTCCTCGGGGTTCTCCCGTTTCCCCCACCCTTGCATTCCGGCGCTGCTCCATACTAATTCGCTTCTACTCGTCGGCTCTCAAGACCTAGTTGTTAAGAGACGCCCAAATCTCTCAACTCAACCCCACTGATTTTTCGCGAATAAATCTGAGCACACAGTAGATTTCAATAATATATATACACCTCGGCTGTTGTCATACCTCCATTGGCTGCTGGTGTCGTTTCCGCATTTGACCGAGCCACTCAGGACTCCGTACCTCCGACACTGTACAATCGTGATTCGTATGCAAACAGTTAACACGGACCAGAACATGCTTCAGCCAATCAAAAAAGCAGGACGACCCCACAGTGTTTTGAAATCTATCTCGCCTGAAATTTTTTTTTTGCGAAATGTCACTGGCGATTATTGTAAATTTCATAATNCAGTGTTTTGAAATCTATCTCGCCTGAAATTTTTTTTTTGCGAAATGTCACTGGCGATTATTGTAAATTTCATAATTTTCGCAGCTTTATACTTTTCTAATTACGTTATTCATTCTGTAATCGATATGCTTCTACAGTACTTCATTGCTCGTTTAGCAATATTTGTGATATTTTAACTCTCTATTCAACCAAACGTACGCAGAATGGCTTCCTCTACTTGAATAGCTAGCAGTTAGCCAATAGTGGGCACGTTGACTATGTCTCAATCAAAGTTATCTGTCACAGATGGGGAGGTATGAAAAACTGGCGGTATTTCGCGGCTGCAGACTTAACTCTAAGATGACGTATTTTTACAATTTTCTCAAAATCAGTGGGCTAAAAAATGTTCGTTAATGTATGGGGGTCTTAATTAAATAGAAAATTAATTATAGTTTCCTAATTTTAGTTACAATAACTAANATGTTCGTTAATGTATGGGGGTCTTAATTAAATAGAAAATTAATTATAGTTTCCTAATTTTAGTTACAATAACTAAAAATACAGTTCTCTCGACCAAAATTCTCACAATAAATTGATAACACTTGCTGTTCAAAATTAATGAATTAAAACAATATAATTTACAATTACCTCATCAAAAATAATGTAGTTCAATAATTAAAAATCAGTCCCGATAGACAGTGTATCACAACCTAGTCAATTATTATTATAGGCAGTATGTCCATACTTGACAGTTCCAATATTTACAATAAAATCCGTATTATATGTTCATTCATTCCCATCTCAGTTTAGTACAGGTACTACCAGTCCGCAATGT
This sequence comes from Clitarchus hookeri, assembly GCA_002778355.1. Taxonomy (NCBI): domain Eukaryota; kingdom Metazoa; phylum Arthropoda; class Insecta; order Phasmatodea; family Phasmatidae; genus Clitarchus; species Clitarchus hookeri. The sequence continues at coordinate 186,537 of NQII01001778.1, forward strand.
TCTAGAATTCTCCGAGCTCCCTCACGCACAGTATTCACTCGTCGGGTTTCACGCCCTCTCGTCCATTAACGCCACGAACACCTCGTCCACCGTCGCCTCGGAATCTCCCGTCGTCGTCCGTCCCTCGCCGCACTCTACTTCGCACTCGGCCAGATGGCCCCCGCCAAAGACTGCTGGCCGTTCGATCGCTGCAATATTTATAGGGCCGTAGGCCATCGCCCAGAAATGTCTCTAAATGCCGCTTTGCGCCGAGGGTTCTAATTCCCAGAATATTCTTGCGCATCCTCTACACTTGTCGGCTTCTCCAGCAGGGTGGAGGAGGAAGGTCTGTGACGCCAGCTATCTCACAGCTGTCAGTCATTCACCCGGCTGCCCGGGGGTGTGGGATGACGACGAGGCAGCGAGCGGGTCTGCCTAGGGGAGGGGAGGGTCTAGGTGGGTTCNACTGCACATTACGGGAGCTCGCGGCCGGCGCGAGCTGCAGCGCGTAATGGTATGTTGGTTTGACTTCCGCCATTGGCCGACAATTTAGGATGCGTGTCCTAACGACGCTATTAGCCAATAGCATAGCGTTTGAGCAACCGATTTCCATTAAGGCGATCAGTAAGATATATGTAAGATTCGCGTTCTAGTTTGTAGACAAAATATGCTTAAACAACGAGTGCGTTTGTATTGCGTTTGTTATTGCGCTGCAGTTTGTTTTTTATAGTCTCTTCTCATTATCTTTACATCTTTAAAAATCAAACCTTTAAAAAAAATTACCCTAAATACGACGTATTTGGTTGTTTCCTAAACTCGCCATATGTAGGGACACCTGAATTTCGCGAAAATATTTCCACGTGTACTCGATTTCATTACCCTACGGATCAGCAGTTCTCTTTAGCTTATTGGTGGCGTATTTTTCATGTAAGCGATCTAGATCGCTCATTGGCCGCGCAAAGCTGTGGAAACGGACGTTCAGCCTGATTGGTTATTGCACGTTAATGACTGTTCCCTATTGACCAGGTTGTCATCTGGCAAGTTAGTCTCCAGGAGCAGATTGGTGAACGACGGTCCGCCATATTGCTAGCAAGTGTTGCTGGCGTGTGTGGTAGAAGTTCGCAGTACACGGTACAACTTCACCTCTGTGGTGTTAAGTATTCTGTGGTTGGGACTGCTTTCTAAGCCTCCCCTCCCCTCCCCTACGAAATGGGAAAGTGCCCTAATAATGTCTTGCGCTCGTCAAGTTTCGTTGGAAGCTCCTTCCGACAGATGCTAATGTAACAGGGCGACTTCCCGCGCCGAACACGTTTCCTAAACTGCTTTGAGGTCACCTGAACTAGGGTAGTCATCTCCCCTGTGACAGATCACAATTGAGGGAATCCATTTTCGCCCACTGGGGCCACGGCGGCATAGTGGCTAGAATGCTCGCCTCCCACCAAGGTTCGTTTCCCAGAGAGAGCACTCCAGAATCTTCGCACGTGGGAATCGTGCCGGACGATGCCCCTGGTTGGTGGGTTTTCTCGGGGATCTCCTGCTTGCCCCACCCTTTCACTCCTGCATCGCTCCATACTCAATCGGGTTAACGCAAAGGAGAGGGTTGGAGCAGAGTAGTGGAGATGTTTGGGCGGCTCCTAACAAAGGAGTCCTAAGAGCTGACGAGGGTGAAGCGAGGTGAGTGTGGAGCAGCGCCGGAATGCAAGGGCGGGGAAAACGGGATATCCCTGAGAAAACCCGCCGAACAGCTGCAGTGTCTGGCACGATTCCCACGTGCGAAAATCCGGGAGCACCCCTGCCAGGACTCGAACCCAGTTCGCCTTGGTAGGAGACAAGTGCTCTATTCATTGCGACCCTGTGGCCCCACTCAGGGGATAGGAATTTCGGCTTGAACTAAGGCCTAGAGTTACGGGTTTCAGGAACTGCTCGGCGCGTGTTTCGGTAGAAAGTCTGCAGCAAAGTCCAGCGCATTCGGCCACTCGTCACTTGGCCGAAAATTCGTTTGAAAAAGTTTCTGCCCAACGCCTATTTCGGTTAAATGCTAGTGACTTTTCACGTAGAGATCGGAGGACACAGTAGACCACAATACTATATACACACCTCAGCTGTTGTTATACCTCCATTGGCTGCTGGTGCCGTGTCCGTCTTTGACCAAGCCACTCAGGACTAAGTAACTCCGACACTGAACCTTCGTGATTCGTGCGCAAACGGTTAACACGGACCAGAACATTTGTTAGCCAATCAAAGAAGATGGACGACCCTACAGTGCTTTGGACTGTATCTTGTCTCAAAATCGTTTCGCGAAATATCACTGCCCCTACTTAACATTTTTGAATAGTACTGCAAAACATTGAGAGTTGATCGCATCCCGGCTTGTTATAACATGTGTATTAACCAGAGGAGTCGAAATTACCTGCTTAATAATAACTTGAACTGCTTCTTGCAGAAGTGACTGATAATCTAAATGCAGTTTGCAATTGATTAGTGCTACATAACAATATGGGATGTTATAAATGAAATATTGTAATTTATAAATAAATATAAGCGAAACTCGAGTTCCGCCTAAAATAAAGTACTTTTATGTTGACAGAATAATAAAACGATTGTGATACGTGACATATACAGCAAGCAAGCAAACACGTNCGAAACTCGAGTTTCGCCTAAATAAAGTACTTTTATGTTGACAGAATAATAAAACGATTGTGATACGTGACATATACAGCAAGCAAGCAAACACGTCATGCATGGGGTAGTTTCTTAAAGGTTTGATTCAGTAAGTGTGAAGGTACCGCGAACAGACCATAACAAGTAAAACCGTATACTTTCACTCGCCTGGTCCAGCACTGGGCAGAACCCTTAGTTATTTCCGGTAGCAGACGAAAACGACGCGAGAAAAAATTTTTAGCCCAGGGTCGAACCGGAAATGTCAAGCGGTTTTCCGGCACCATTCTCCATTCCCCGTTTCAAGCTGAATATCCTGTTTCTCCGCCACGGCCTGAAACATGTTAACGGATTCCTTTCCAGTTGTCAAACAGCTGGCGATGCCGCTTTACGGGATAACCGGCTATCTCCTATCTTCGGAACGTGACATGATATACGTCTAAAATGCAGCATTTTTAAAATATAAAATATGTAGGGGCCGCGGTGGTGAAGTGGTCAGACTACTCACCTCCCACCTAGGTGAACCGGGTTAGATTCCCGGCGGGGTGGCTCCCGGATATTCGGCGGGTTTTCTCGGAGATCTCCCGTTTCCCCCGCCCTTGCATTCTGGCGTTGATCGATACTCACCTTGCTTCATCTTAATTGGCTCTCGTGACCTCGATGTTAAAAGACGTCCTAGTCTGTCCATTCCACTTTATAGAAAATTTAATTTTGTAATTATATAGCTCTAGGAGTGTCCAGCCAATTTGAAGAAAGAACTATAGAAATGTTGAAGTTACGTGACACAAAAAACGTTGATAAGAATGCTCTTTTAAATTCAAAATAAGAAGGGGGAAAAAAAAGTCACGCTTTGTAGGCCAATTTTTTAAGGCTCGGTCTTGCAGTGTAGAATTCTGGTTTCCAATTTATTTCAGTTGTTTATGGACACTTATTTCGAAACTACAACTATATGTATATCTCTGGCAATATACATTATGCAGTATATTATGCAGTACAAACACAAATTTAGAACTTTTAAGTAATTACCAGATAATTGGTGCAGCTTAGTTAAAAAATAATATAAATAGACAGAATGAAGAGATTTGGGCGGCTCTTAACAGCAAGGTCTTGAGAGCAGATGAGGTTGATTGAGGGGAGAATGGAGAAGTGCCGAAATGGAGGGGTGGGGTAAACGGGAGACCATCGAGAAAACCCTCCGACCAGTGGCATCGTCCGGCACGACTCCCACATGTGAAAATCCGGGAGTGACCCGGCCGGGGATTGAACCCGGTTCGCCTCGGTGGGAGGCGAGCAGGCTAACCGCTCAGTTACCGGGGCCCTAATATGAAAAGAATCTTGTCATTTCACAATTACTACATAACACAGTGATGAAAGTTGGCAACTATATTTGAAGGCGTTAGTGAGACGTATACGTGCTATAATAAGAAAGATTTAGTTATTTCATTGTAAAGAAAGTTATGACTCCGAAATGAATAACTCAACACGGCAGATGAGACGAAGTCTTGTCGCATCATGCAAAACCGTCAGCATGTAGGCCTACATTAAAATAATACCAACTTAATCTTATATGTTGTTACCTTATTTCTGATGCTTCTGCTCAAATGCCTTATGTCCAGAAGTGACCGTTCACGTCGTAATTTATTTTATTAAGTAGTTCATTCCCAACACTCCATGTCCCTTCCATTCACCACTTGTATTACCCATCACGAAATATCGCACGATAAACCAACAAAAAATGAATTTACATCGCTATTCGGTTATTAGGAATGCGTTTTTGAAACTAGTGGGCATAACTGGTAAAACTTTGGAATAAGGGTAATAGGCTTTCCTAGAAAAGGCGCGGTGGAACTTTTTTTTGTTATAAAATTAGTAATAATCCCGAGAAAAAAAAATTGTGTCGTCGGCAACTCTTCGAGGAGCAAAATGTCCCGTGTTTAGCACTGGAGCGATATTACTAGCTGTGTTACTGAGGCGGCAGCGGACGAAAACGATATGCACGAAGATAGCCGAAAGTTCAGGGTGATTCAGCATGAGAATTAAGGGGGGAAAATGTACCTGGTTTGCACACACAAAAATGTAATCACCGCAAAAATAAGCACTTCAGAAAATGTTGTGTTTATGTGCAGAGACTTGCATTGCTGCAAAATTTTAATATAAGGAATAGTTTCATATGTAAAGTAGGTATGTGCAGGCTTCGTTGAATATTTGCCGCTGCTGACGGCACATAATATATATGCAACGTTTTTTATTTCATGACTAGGTCCACCTGTTTTTTCGCGGATATATGCCGGGACTGGTTGTCCCGCAAAACATATTAGTTCAGAATCAATTTTCTTGTTGGAAAAGGTCTACTTCCACGCGTCATACCTCCCTGCCAGCCATTCACGAACGTTCGGTGTCTCGGTAACTTAAGCCTGGTTGGCTCAGTCGAGTATATAATGTCTTCTCACACAGACACGGGGCCAATAGCCGAAGGAAATTTGCATGTGTGCACGAACGAATTTGAAGTAGGAAATCTTTTCGTGAAAAAACAGGTAGCCCTATATATGATAAAAAAAAATTGGATTTAAATTGTACTAACCTAATTATATGAACGCAATCAATTAGGTTAATTAACGCATATCAATAGCATAACAACCGTTAATTTATGACAGACCAGAAGTAGGCTTATTTTCCGCGCAGAGGAATGGTTTGATTTTGACCGAGGAAGAATGTGTGCACTAGAGCATCGCGCTTTCTGTTGCTAACGTGTACCAAATGTGATAAGAGTACTATTATATCAGCTGGGGAATCTAAGCTATATTTGACGGCTGCAGTACGTGTGAAGTACTATTTGGTAGTTTGACTGTCCCAATGAGAGTTCAGTTGCTCTCACAATATGAATGTTTCATCGAATTATAAAAGTATCAGGAAACCACAAAGGTTTGGGGACTACCTCGACACGAAATACTCCCGCGAAAAATCACCAGTTATCGCGGCGCAAAATACCATGCGAAATATATGCAACAATACTGCAAAATAGTTGCGCATAAAGTTGGCACAACTGTTATCAATGTTTGCCTTTTTTTTTAATTTTTTTTTTTTACTTATTTATTTATTTAAACTTCCAAAAGTTTGTAAAGCTGAACTGGCGTACTTGGATTCCCCTGCTAGCCAACACTTTCGTAATTTGTGTAAAATTCCAAAACTATTGAAGGTCGATTATGACAGAGTGTCTTTGATCATCCCAAGAAATTTCTATGTTAGTACGCAGATTATTTTTACGAAACTAGGCTACTCGTAAATACTTCGTGTAAATTTCTTGACCTGATTTGCAGTGTGGCATTTAGAACTGATTTAAAATGTGTAGAAATTATGATGTTTATACTCGTCCAGGCCTTGGCGCGGTTCAAAGGAGCGGCGACATGATGAAGTTTTCTACAGAGATAAACAGCAAACAGGGAAGAAACATGTGCTCTATGGTAGAAAATATGACGTTCTCATGAATGAAACACGGTTTCAAGGTTTTCATGTTTCGCTGTCTCCCCGGACCTATAGGTACGAAAGGACGAATGTTATGCGTTCCCGTGCACGAATAAGATGCCACTTTATTTGGCGTGGGTTGTTAACACGTGTAATTGCGATTCGCGCTCAAATCTCAAAACTTAGCATCAGAGTTCTGACTAGCATTCCTGAGAACTACGACGGACAAACAACAGGTCCAAGGATTTTGTTGAAGAATGCGTTTACCCAAACATAAAAGTTTATCTTCCCCACGTCACAGGCAACTCAATACAGTAATGTAGTTTATAAAAATAAACACATTTCCTATTATCTGCGTGAGGTTTAGAAATTCCAATCATAGGAATTGTTAAGATGTTACGGACATTTGGAAAATAAGGAAACTGAAATTTGGTGCTTGTCCAATTCGCTGTAAGCGTATAACAAAAATATCACGCAAATTACAGCAATGGAAGATAAATTTCTCACAGTTAATAGCAATTACAGAGGCAACTACTTGTTCACAAACTAAAAAAAAAAGAAAATGCTTTAAAACTAAACCAGTCCCTACTTACCAAATATCGCAAGGAAATTAATAAATTAAAATAACATTGGCCTCAAAAATGTTTAATGATGATAAAGAGTGTATTTGATCTTTCATTTCGGATTAAGCCACTGAAAACGGAAGAAGAACCAGTACTATTTTCAAGCGTCGTGATACTGATAAATACGTGATCATAGTGACAGCGCCTTAGTTTTTAACTACACAGCTGGAATTATTTTATTTGAAAATCATACTAAAAGTAAAGATCGGGTGAATCTCAAAGTGGTGCATCAAGTTTTTAATTTAGTCATGTACCTCCAAAAACTCGTCATAACATTATAAATTTAGGCCTCGCGATATTATAGTATTACAAAGAACATTTGGAAAGTTGAAAAACAAGTTTTCGTACAACAAAGAAAAGTGAAATCATGTCTTCAGAGATAACCTGTACTGCGTACAGAGAAGGCAACAGGTACAATGAATAAAAGCACCGGTGATTTGTTATGCAGCCCTCTATCAAAGTTTTGATTAAACCAACCAGTGACAGGTTTGCCTATCATATTGCACTAGAGAGATCGCTGGAAGTGTACGTCACAAGTTAAAGATTTGTCCATAATTCATCTGTTTTATATTTACGGTGTATGCGATATTGAATCCGCAAAGCAATTCTCGGTAACATTTGAATGAGATAAATTAAGAAATTTTAGATAGTTCTAAGGATGGCGAATCTATTTTATTCACATAAAAATTGTTTTTCACTTTCAGTTCCACTTGGCATCGCCTTCTAAGATAGTGATTCAAGTCACATAATTAAACTTCAAGTGATTAAAACTTGTTAATATATTGTTACAATTTATTTTGATTGACGAGATGCTCTAAGCTGCCCGGGTCGCAGATAATATAAGGATGTTAAACCAGCACACGGCATCGGGATACAACTAGCCAAATTGTATACGAAAGGACAAATACCAACAAGAAATTACCTAAGTTGCTCTCCCAGAATTCCAGAACCGTTCGGTAACCGAGGCCATAACTTTTGAAACAGGAGTTTTATGCGGCAATGTATTTGTGTACTCTTCACCACTTTGCTGTGCGGTGCCTTAAAAAAAAAGCACTCTAGCATATAACATCTTGATCATGAGATCACCCCGAGCTGTGGTTTTGGAGGAATGTGATTCACACTGTTCTCTAAAGGTACAATTTCCTAATAAATCAATACACTGTAATGATTAAGAGTTCAAGAAAAATCTCTAGTTTTATTATTGCTTTAAAACAAGTTAATTGCCACACAAGTTCTCGAGACAACTCCCTCCCGTTCCTATACGTGGATTACGTATCGTTCGCGTCGTGGGGGGGGGGGGATAATCTGCTTCGTACTTGCTGGGTGATTCTAGATATTCGTAGCACTCGCGGAACACTACTCAGGGTCCTTCACACACGCTGGATGACTGTACTTATCTGTCCTGTTGTGCTGGTAGTTGATCCTGCAGTTGAGATCTGGTGAACTGGAAACTGGCAGGCCGCTGCGTCCGATGTCGGCTGGCTCTGCCGGAATCGCGCCGCGTCTTCGGACTCTCGTAGGCTGCCCGTCGTTGGCGACCCGCTCCGCGCTCGTCGACGCCCGTCCGCTGACTGACTCGTTTCCTCGGACTGCTCTCGTTTTGTAGCCTCCCTCGCCATATTCAAACTGCCTCGTCTGCACGTGTTCCGGGGAGTAATAAACAAGTGTCTGGGGCTCGGGCTGCCCATCATGGACCTTCGGTTCTGGTATGGCCGTTTCATTGTCTCGTTCTGCACGTGCTTACTTGGCGGGTGGCCTTTGGATCAGTGCCCACACTGGTCCATCCCTTGTCCCCGGATATGCTGCTATTCTTCTCGTACACCCGCTAAAAGCTTTTCTTGGTTTTATTGCGGTGAAGCCCGGGGTCGTGGGACCTCGGCGTATCTTGGGGCGGCTGCCCAGTGTAGCTGTGTTCGTGCCCTGGTGGCTTCCGTTGCCTCCGGATGCCGCCTGCACGTGCAGAAAACTTGGGTGGCCCGTCTTTGCAGCTGTGGGGCGCGGGATCCTTTATTTGGGACACGTTCTCCGCCCTTAATATTTATTGGTGTAGATCGTCGGCAGGCTTCGCTAGCGCATGTGTTCTGGCGGCAAAAAAAATGCCTGGACGCGGGGAGCGTCAATCATGTAGGTGTACTTTTGTCAAAGAGACGAGAAGTATGTATTTTTCATGAGATGTTATGGTGGATTAGCAACCAAAAGATGGGGCTCGTATATTCCTCCCAAGAATATGGCGATCATGATGCCAAACACAAACTATCCGTAATTTAGTACTTAATTCCGTAGGTGATTAAATGCTTAAGATACAACAAAAATTGAACCATGAAATTTTGTGGCAAAATTGCGATCGCGCATTCACCCAATCACTGCTAAGATTATATCTTCAATGAATAAAAGAGAAAATTGTTTTTTATTTAACTGACTGCAGTGTATAGGCAATTCACGGTAAAGTGAGCACTTTTTGAAGCCCTCTCATTTGGAATATTAGTCAAAAAAGTATATTTTATTGTAGCCTTACACGTTGACTGTCGAATCCGGTGAAATATATACACTGTGTTTATTACTTACAATGCAATATTTTTATTTTAAAAAGTGGTGGAAGGATAAAAAAATGTTACTGAAAGAAAAAAGTAACTAGGGCCTCAAAAGTGTTAACTTTAGTGTAAACAGCCTATAACAAGAAAATACACGACGAAAATCCGCAAGTATGTAATTCGAAATTAAAAATATACGAATAATCAAGAGGAATGCGACGGGAAGAAAAGTACTTGCTCTGTATTATTGCTGTTCTGTGTGTTGTGGCAGTATTAGTTGTTAGTAAAAACAAGGATATGCTTTCTTGCGCACACGAACAAGCAGAAACTGCGTCAGAAATTTAGAAGTATCCTTATCCCAGAAATTAAGAATTGAATTTTCGTTCAGATAATAAAAACTTCAGTAGGAATAATCCTACAAGTTTAAGATAGGAACTGATCAGTTAATTATGTATAGATAAGGCCAGTGACATTTCGCGTAAAAATCGGAGCACACAGTATACTTCAATACTATATACACACCTCAGCTGTTGTTATACCTCCACTGGCTGCTGGTGCCGTGTCCGTCTTCGACCAAGCCACTCAGGACTAAGTAACTCCGACACTGAACCTTCGTGGTTCGTGCGCAAACTGTTAACTAGAGCCAGAACATTTTTTAGCCAATCAAATAAGCTGGACGACCCTACAGTTCTTTGGACTGTATCTTGTCTCGAAATCTTTTCGCGAAATATAACTGGCCCTATGTATAGAGTATAGTGTAAAATCGGTCTTGTCTCTTTGTTTCATTCGTTACTATGGATTCTACGATCTAGTGGATATTTCATCTCCCAAGAAAAGTTCAGTAAATGCGACCACAGTATTTACCCTGCGCCGCAGCAATGGATTTAACGTCTGAATTATTAACGCGCGGTTCGGCCAAATCAGATACACGCGTGCCAAATCGGCAATTCAAATGCGTCTCTTGCTGCCATCTGACCAACGTGACATCGCTGTCAATTTGGCTGTGCCGTCGGCGCACCACTTGTTTTCTGGGAAGGTAAATTGACGGTGTTCGTCTGCGCAATTAACTTTTGTCAGGACAATATCGTGGCTTATAAATATAACCTCGAGTATTCCGCTATTCAGTGCTTGCGAAGATAGACTCCAAGTTCTAACCCTGTTCACTCCGTGTGCCTATGATCGACGACATGTTGCATATGAAAGGTATTTATGGTTGGCTCTGTACGCAACAAGTGTTTTGAGTTTAGTCTATCCGCGGTTTGTTCTCACATTTTGAATCAAACCTTTGAAATATGACACCATGTTTTATGTATTTGGTTGTTTCCTCATTACGTTGTGTATCACAAAAAATGTTATGCCCGTGTTAAAACCAAAGTGCCTTATTTTTGGAAAGATTGAAATTGTATTGGTATTTAATATTTATATTTTATAATTAACATGAATAATTACAGCTATAAATAGGTGTGTTGGTAATGCCTAGTAATAAATAGTTCTTATGCGCCATTATATTAAACCGAGAGCGCACAAATGCGATGCGTTGTCCCTTGGTGTAATTTTGCAGAATTGGATAAACTTTGTTTTCATGAGGCGGAGCAACATCCTGTAAGTATAACTTTGGCAGAGATTCAGAAAAGTCGGAAGTACGCGCGAATTAACTGTTTCCAGTGTGTTGTTCGCACTCGACGCAAGTACAGCGTCCATCAAAAAAATTGAACGAATGCAACACTCGAGCTAGCACATTAATTCGGGACTGAGTTGATTAACTTGTCGTCGATGTTAATAAAAGATACTCCTCACGTAACTGAAGATTGATTATAACAGTTTCATGTAAATGTATAGTCTTACAACATATAACATCACGATGTTGGCAAAGATGATACTAGTTGATGTCGCAAGGTCGTCAGTGTTGAAGAGAGTTATGTTCTTCTGTCTTATCTGTTTCGTTTTCGAATTCAAGGTATAACAGCTAAACCAGGAACTGGACTTTTGGAAATATGTTTTTTCCGCAAGCATCACAATGCTCCGAATCCTTCTTTCACTAATTTGTCTGCATTTGATCTCCCTGATGTTATATGTTGGAAGACTATAACTTTACATTAAACTGTTTATAATCAATCTTCACTTATCAGTTTTCATTCGTCTCCTGTACTGTATTCTCGAAAGAAGATCAAGTTTGAGTTAGGTGATGAAATATGGATTTATAGGAAATTGCTTGGTAATATGGGAAATTTCCGTATTGTTGGTCATGTAGAGGTTGTTTATAACGCATAATGCTGTTTACGTTTTGGGTAAATAGTGAAATGACCATACGCTTGGCTCATAATTAAACCACGTAATGAGCAACACGGTACAAAGGTTTCGCACAGTGGCAGCGGCCGAAAAACAAACGATAGCGGGCTCGAGTGTGTACAAGACTGTGAAATCCAACCTGCTGCCGAAGCAGCTCTGTCAGTAAACGATTTCTCTTTTCCCCGGGTGAAGGTTTATGTGCGGTGACCGGAAAATAATAACAGAGAGATAAACCACTCGTCGAAATGATTTGGCGGTTACTTTGGAGTTGGCGTACCCATTCTCGGATTGGCTGCACGAGGTTCTCGGAACGGACCTTGTGTCACATTGGTTACTGCGTGCTGCGAAAGGTACCCTGTTGGCTAGGCCACAGGCTGGCAAGTAGGTTACCAGGCGCTGATTGGTCAGTGACGTCATCTTGTTGGCATGTGCGTCTGGAGTTCGTGTGATAGGCGGCTGTTTCTCATCTGTGCATTCCAGAGAAGCGAGCTGAAGTGTTGCAAGGTAAGCCGGCACTTGCTCAGTGCTGTACACACTCGGCGCACGCAGCGGGAACCAGCAACCAGAGTGGAGCCGGGAGAAAGTGAATGTACTGCGGCCACTCACGAGAAAGCAGCGATGCACCCATTACACACGTCACCTGCACTACTGCGTTACAAGACAAAGAATTAGGTATAGTACAGGGCAAAACACAGCTTACCTTGCAACAGTTCACCACATGCCGCTGATGTATTCTTATTTACTTTGTGGCCTGGCATCCGGGACGGAAGCCGTCTGTCGAGGCGCGGCGCGTTTAAAGGCCACGGAGGCAAGCTGAGGTACGCAAATAAATTGGCATGGCGGCCAATTTCTGCCCGAGCTGCCAGCTCTGGTGTCAAAAGGCGAGGAGCCCCGGGGCGTTTGAAATACTGCGACAATGGCGGACTTGGTGACGGCTCAGAAAAGGAATGGCGGCCCGCGAGACCTTTATGACGGTGCACGCGCAACCTGGGTCTTCCCTCGCCATCCCGCCAAAACCGACACTCGCCGTCTCTCTCTCTCTCTGCCCGCGAGGGTTGCCAACTTGACGAAGTGGAATGTAATTCTCCGCTAGCGCTGTGATTTAGTGGTGGCCAGGAGGGCAATTACTGGTCACAGCGCCGGAACTAATTAGGAGGGAGGGGGGCCAGGGACACGTGGAGGGGTTAATGGGGATGGGACCAAAGGGCGAAAAGAAGACCGGAGGGGGGTTGGGCGGAGGTTAGGCGCTTGCAAAGAGAACGTTAAGAGCCGGCGGTGCTGCGGTATTTAGAGACGGCCACCTGTGCGGTGTTGCCAAACTGCTCCGAGCCATGACGTCATCTTCGAGAGAGAGAGAGAGAGAGAGAGAGAGAGAGAGAGAGAGAGACAGACGGACGTCGCGCCGGTCCAGATGGGCGGATGCTGGGGCCACCCAAAAATAAACAAAGCGTCGGGCGCGTAAATTATGAGTTCTCGTGGTGGACGGAGAGCGTGCAGTTTTACGAACGTCGTCGTGGGTTGTCCCGAATCGCCGACAGGGGCAAGCGGAATTAACTTGTGCCCTGGCGTGACAGCTTATTAAATGGCTGCGTGACAAGTATTAAAGATCTTGCGGGGCCACGAGACGCGTATTAAAGACTCTGCAGCTCGCAGGAGTGGAAATGATTATTTCGCTCTTCTGTTTGGCAATAGGGTGGAAAAGTACATGACACGGGAACAAACTAACATTGGCAGTCTTCGCACAGAACAAATGATGGTGACTTTGTCGGTTGTTACATTATTTATTACAAAGTCATTTCGCAAAACTGGTACAACGTGCACACAGCTAAAAACATTCATTCATGGGTCTTATGTTTTTAGCTTTTTAATTGCGCCAAAGAAGGTTCTAGAAGTGTCGTTGCTCGTAGTATTAAGTTTTCCAATAGATTTGTTTTTTTTTTCTAGTGTTTTCTGCTAGGTTTTCTTCCGTAAGAGAAAGACATTTCTTAACTTTGATATAAATTTCATCCACATTAATAACTGAATTTACAGACCATGGAATCCATTAGGTACTTTAAAAGAAAATTTAAGTTGTTGCATTGTTGTGCATTGCATTGTTATATTATATTCTTACAGACACCGGTGTCCAAGAATGAACAGACGTTTTCACTAACATACCCAGATCTACACTTAGGCACAATCCTAAAATATTGACAGATTTGTACGTTTGCGTAGCCTACTTTGTGCAAGTGGAGTGCAGTTGTGCTGACACGTCCTGAAGAATCCTGGGCCAATGAGAAGCCCACAACAGTACAGTGACTAGTGGGAGGATGGCGAGGCTCACCTTTATAGAAAACTATATACTGTATTTAATTGAGCGTTGTACGGATGCATTTTTGACCTCATTCTCTACTCTATGAGAAGTATAACTAGGGCCAGTGACTTTTCGCGTAAAGATAGGAGCACACAGTAGACTTCAATGCTATATACACACCTCAGCTGATGTTATACCTCCATTGGCTGCTGGAGTCGTGTCCGTCTTTGGCCAAGCCACTCGGGACTAAGTAACTCCGACACTGAACATTCGTGGTTCGTGCGCAAACGGTTAACACGGGCCAGAACATTTTTTTAGCCAATCAAAGAAGCTGGACGACCCTACAGTGCTTTGGACTGTATCTTGTCTCGAAATATTTTCGCGAAATATCACTGCCCCTAAGTATAACACTCGTCCAATAGTGATATTCGAAAATATCGATTATAAATTTAAGTATTAAATCATATTTACTATAATAAACATCCTGTGTACTCTAGTAAGAGCCAAACTGACGAGACAATCGAGATTTATCAATATCACAGTAACCAGCATCCTCCACAAGTATTAGGAACCAAATAGACTCTCTTCTGTCCCCTAGACTCATATAATATGTATTAGTGGCACATGTATTTTCGCGAAAATATTTCAGGACAAGGCGTGTTCCAAATCACTTTACAGTAGTGCAGAACCACTTTCGTTATTGGGTCATTTGATTTGTCGTGTCTTATCTGTCTGCCCGCGAATCACGGACGGTCAGTATCGGAGAAACTTAATTCTGATTGGCTCACTCATGTGACTGACTGTCTTCACACAAAGCCAAGCAGCCAATAGTCAAATAAAGGCTGCAAAAATATGCACACACGATATTTATGTCTAACCACCACGTAAATCTTTTCGCGAAAAACAGCAGTCTCTGCTAATCGCGCATGTTTTAAACACCATTGTCTATTACAATAAAACAACGTGTTCATTACCCAAGCAATTTGAAGAATGTGTCAAATTGTGGTGCACACTTAACTAATATATTAAACGGCTTTGTTCATAAAATTTAATTGCAATAAAATGATTTAAAAATTACAACTTAAATATGAAATTTTTTAAAGCATGCTAGTAACTACTGAAATGTGAGAATTTTTAACTGGAACACAGTCAAATCCAAACTTCAATAACTGATGGAAAATAAATTTCGTACGGATACATAAACGTGTCGTTTGTAGGGAAAAATATACGTACAGATTGGTCTAGAGCAGTTGCAAATCTTCAACGTCTTTAAAATGAAAAAAAAATTGCTTTTATTTTTTTTTTCTATTATTACTCCTAGCTATGACAACTGAGCTTGCACACCAGCCTGTGCAGCTAGGGAGCGAATTCCAAGCCTGTCTGGCTCACAATATGGTCGCTGTTCCAAGAGGTGGCGGTCGCGTTGTTTGGCATCACTGGCGTTCACACAGCCGCTTGCCAGCAAACAGCGCTATCTTGTCATCTCGGCGACTGTGGAGATGCTGGCAACTGTCTGGCACCTGTTTCCTACCCGTCACGACCCCCCTCCCCACCACATTCACGCCCTCCAACAGAGCACATTTTCTCATTGACCAAGTGCAGTGGAAATGGTTGGGAGCAACTTACGGGTTCCGCCTGATTGATTTGATTTCATTTTGTTTATTGACACACAAGGACACTGTAGATAAGAGATCAATAATTGAATGGTGCTTGAGTTGCTTTGCAGAGGGTTCGAAATCATACCCCAGACGAAGGCGGAATGGTGTAAATATTATTTTCGAGCCCTCCAGTATAGCTAAAGACGGCTTTTTCAGAGTGCCGTTTCTTAAAACATACTAGCCAACCACGAGTCAAACTACGATAGGAGCCTCTATTGAACTTTGTTTCTGACTTCTCATCAATAAAATGATACGGTCACCGCTGAAACGCAGCACTACGAAAACACTGCACGCCAGTTCAAAACTCTACACGTAGCGGCGATGGCGCTCTTGTATCACGTGCCAATATAACCCTTATAGCTCCCGCGCTTCTCAACCTAAGAAGGAGAAAAAACTATGCAGGCAGACAGACCCCTTAACATAGAGGTCTTGAGAGCCTATGAGGGTGAATATAAGGGGAAAATGGAGCAGCGCCAGAATGCAAGGACGGGTGAAACGGCAGATCCCCGAGAAAAACCACCCCACCAGCGGCATCGTCCGGCACGATTCCCACGTGTGAAAATCCGGGAACGATCTCGTCGGGAACAGAATCCGGTGCGCACTGGTGGGAGCCGAGTGTTCTATCCGCTGCTCTACTGCAGCCTCCTTCATTGGCCAACTTATGTCAGCACCACCGAGTAGGGCTGGGTGTTCAATACACTGTCAATAAACTACATGGAAAAAAACGCAATACGGGCTCTCGTTTTTATATGCACAGAGTGTAATAATTAGCAAGTTTGTAAAACATTTATCTATTAATCGTGCCGGATGATGCCTCTGGTCAGCGGTTTTCTTTTTAAAGATCTCCCGTTTCCCTCGCCCTTTCCTTCCGGCGCTGCTCCATACTAACCTCAATCACCCTAATCGTCTCTCAAGACCCCGCTGTTAAGAGCCACCCACACTCGCATTTATCTTATCTAATAATTTCACAATTTCACTTGACCAGTGCGTGAATAAAGTGATCAGGCATATGGCAAAGTTTTTTGACATATGGTCGAAGAATGTGCTATGTGCGTACAAGCATATCTCTAGCATGGCTTTCAAAAGTGCTCAGTTTACAGGGAACAGTCTATATATATCACACACACACATATATGTATCTAATTAAATGACTAATGAAAATGTTCCTATATTCACTTGCAATTTAATATTTTCCTAACTGCACAATCACAAAATCACCAACAATACAAACGCGTAGAGATCGCTATTTCACTCACCTATGTCGGAATGCTGCCCCTATTGGAAAAAAAATGGCAAGTTGCTACAGTTTTCTGCACCATGACGGAAATGCGATATTTAAAAATAACCGTGTCGTGAAAAGTACACCGAAGCATCGCCTAGTCCCGTGTGCCTATTCCAGTGGCATGACTCACTTAGAAACGTTATCACACTTCCCTTGGTTGTCAGGGTAGGGCAACAGTTAGTTGGCTGTATACTGATCACTAAATGCCGCGGTAGCGTTCGTCTATGACGTCCTGGGATCGAATCTCAGCAAGACGCCAAAAGGACGTACTCGAGTTCGCGAGGGACGGGGATCTTAATAATAATAAAAGAACCAAATTTCATTTATTATTTATCAGCACAGCTATTATTTAAAACATTACACTATCTATATCTACTATTTCTCTTGTTATTCTCAATTCTGATTGAAGTCCTTATGAAAGTCTCTATATTGGTTACAGCCAATTAATTTACACATACTCAATATGTCTGTTCCCACCTTCCAAGCATCCAGTTCAGTAGTCCCGTCCGTCAGTTTCACTCTTCACTGTACCGATGCTCGCAGTCCGCAGACTTCACTCCCGCTGGTCGCCCTCGCCGCCACTCGACGCTCTGCTGGCTCGTCGCTTCTCTTGTCTTCGCACACCCGTCGCTTTAAGTCGCGCAGTCCTCCAAACTTTCTGACTGTTCGCTCGTAGGTCCGTCGTGGCTTAAGCAGTCTCGTTGGCGCAATCTGCAGTTCTCCCCACACCCAAAATCACGCCGAGAGAGGCTAGAGCATTCACCAGAGAGTTCTTTAAAGATGATCTCAGAAATTCAACCCGCCCAAGGTCAGGAGCGCATGACTCGCGAAAGGCTAATCGCGGCGGCATGTGGCGGTATCCTCTTGTAAATCTCCGGGAGCTTCTTGGATTACAGCTCTCGCGAACAACACAGGGAAAGAGAAGCGATTAAGAGCAGGGAGCGTGCGACACTATGGATGTAAGCTGCAAGCAGGCTTTTCCGGTCATTGCCAAAATGGAGGTTGTAATTTTAAGGGGAACCATACCTTGTAGTATTGAATTGTTGAAATTTTTTAGCCAGATAATATTTTTAAAAAGGAAAATTCGGCAAGTACCCCATCACCCAACTAGTTACTGACCTTCCACAGTAGTACAGACATAACGACTGAATTACTAACAGGTATTCATGCTATAATATTGATTTTGCAGGATTTCAACAGAATTAAAATTGTGACGTTAATTGACGTTCAAGTGACGTGAATATCCTAACTGCTGCTGTAACGATAATTTTACAGCTGCAGCAGAGAAGGACGCATCGTGTGACCTCGGCATTGCTTGTTTCAGGAAACCCTAAGATATTAGAAATACCGAAAAGTTCGGTATTTTTTTACGTACGTAGCTCAATTCCGTTTTATGTCATTTCGGAGCATGTTGCCGTATATTATCTGTATATTTCCGTATTGAATTACGTGAGTATGCGGAAATATTTAACAGGGTAACAATCCTTTAACATATTATCCTGAGCATACTCGTTTACGTCTGACATGTTGCAGTATAGTGAACTCGTGGTCGGTACTGTCCAGAAGCTACCACCAATACAGACGTAACCTTTCACTGGGCAATGCTATTGTTTGCTGTTGATACACCAACTATTTGATAATTGGTTGCTTCTTGTGCCACGGATCTATTAAAACAATTTCCATGGGTTAGAAAGTGTCAAGTTGGTATAAGAAATTCGTAAGTTCTTTTCACACAAAAAATGTGTTCTTTCCCAACAACAGGAACTTAAAGTTAATGTATACAGTAAGTTTAGGGGCTAAGAAGTTAAATTATCGTTTCCGTTATCGGATGTCAATAGTGCATCACTAGGGACTTAAAGATTTCCCGAATTAATTTTAGACAAGCTAGAGTTCAAACACATATGTATTTCTGTTATAATTTAAACTGGACCAGTTTATTAGAAAGGCCCAGGTGAAATCTGAGCCAGTAACAGACGTGTGGCTTATCAAACACCGAATCCCGTGCCATCTTGTCCGAGGTGAAACTGGCTACGCATCTGAGGCAATGAACACAAAACTGAGGTTCGGAAATACACTGAAGAGCAAAAAAAAACTGGTATAGGTGTGCGTATGCAAATAACAGAGGTATGGAACCGATCAGAGTAACGCGATGCGGTCGGCAGCTAGATCGGTTACTGCTGCTGCAATGGCAGGTTATCAAGATTTAAGTGAGTTTGAACGTGGTGTTATAGTCGGTGCACGAGAGATGGGACATAGCATCTCCGAGGTGGCGATAACATTTGGATGTTCGCGTATGACCATTTCACGAGCGTACCGTGAATATAGGGAATCCGGTAAAACATCACATCTTCGACATCGCTGCGGCCGGAAAAAAAGATCGTGAAAGAACGGGACAAACGACGACTGACGAGAATCATTAAACGTGACAGACGTGCAACCCTTTCTCAAATTGGCGCAGATTGTATTTGCGGACTGCCCTGCAAGATTCATGGTGTGAATTGCCTCCCGCATACCTTCAGACATTAGTCGAGTCCATGCTACGTCGTCTTGCGGCACTTCTGCGTGCTCGCGGGGGCCCTACACGATATTAGCCAGGTGTACCAGTTTTTTTGGCTCTTCAGTGTACACAGGAGCGTGGAGTCTAGCCTGCAGGTCTTCGAAAACTTGAAATGTTCCTATCCATACACGGCACTACTTGAGCTGCAATTTTTGTGAATGCTGTGCGCGGTTTGAAGAGCGATTCGCAAGTACAAAAGTACAGGATTCAAGTACAAAAGTACAGGATGCGAACTTGGTGACCACGGTAACCTTGGAATTGCACCACGGTCAAAATGCGCACGACGAAGGAACGAAGCCACTATGCATGTATCTCGAGTAAGGGTTCATAATTAGACGTGATTTCTTTCCTTGGCGGTCGTCGCGTCTACAAGTCTGCCAGCACCTGCATGAGTCGCATAAATAGCTCTCCCTCTCTTCGAATGCAAACGGCATCTGAAAGCCAATATTTTTACGTTTTTTTTTTAGTTTTTCTCGTTTCCTTTGTTTAACGCTTTGTGTGCTGCAGGCGTAATATCACGTCGCCTGAATTCAACTCAGTTATACGGAGTTTGACGTGACATTACGACATCCACATTCTTTAAAGACACGGGCCAAGAAATATTGGCTTGAACTTTCAGTTTCCACGAGGTTCTCTGCAGCATAATATCGCGCGACGCGCAAAGCGCACATTTCCCAAACTAACAGGAAAGAACGACTCATCGGAACTTATTCAACTCGGCATATCGGCAGGTGTTACTAAGCGTATCTGATGTTGCGTGAACTGATAGGGCAGTTATAAATTAGAATTAAGAGATTAACAGAACGTGAATTCGAGATATAGGCGACCAACTTCACGCGTGCCTTAATTCTCAGTAAATCNTAAGAGATTAAAAGAACGTTAATTCGAGATATAGGCGACTAACTTCACGCGTGCCTTAATTCTCAGTAAATCTGTACCTGTACTCAACGGGTTAAACCTGAAAACTGCCAATCTCTTCTTACCGTAGAACTGTTCAAACACCGCGTGATTCGTGACTGAAAATTACATTTTGTCACTGACCAGAGCCCAAGGAAAATCACAGAAGTAAGAAGAAAGCACGACAAGTGTTGAAAGTTTACCTTGGCGCCACTTGAACTCTCGAAACTCCCGTGATGTGGGTCTCTGTCCATTGCACGGTCAGCGCTGCATGTTTCGCAACGTCAGTGTTGGCCCCAGCGGCGGATGCTACTCGAAAGATGCGACGGGTTGGCGGTTTCAAAAATCGATTACACTCGAGTACTTAAATAAAAGAATCGCGATCGAAGTCGAGTCCAAGTACTCGAGTACTTAACTAGCAAACTCGGATTTTTTAATGGCAACAGCTCTATTATGCAAGTGTTCTAATGATACATTATTTTTTCACTTACATTTACCATCAAGTAACCACAACGATTAGAGACCTGACAAATTCGCGAGTTCAACAACCTGCAGGCTATACTCCATTGTCGTATGTAAAATCATGCAAATATCATTTTTCATTGGTTGCTTGTTGTATTGGCGGAAGACGGTGATTCGGTCTGCATTTTACTGTGTATTTATTACTGGCTCAGAGTTGTCCAGGAGGCGTAAACTCACGGGCGGACCAATAGCATTAGCAATACAAATGTACGAGGTTTTGAATTCTAGCTTGTCCCCAAATGAAACCCGCGAATTTTTCAGGTATCCAACAATGATACACGCACATTGTTTTAAACATTTTCTTACATTCCTCTTATATAAGAATCACTTAAAAAGCCCATGAAAGTTGAAAGAAAAATACAAGTTGTGAGATCACTAAATATAAGTACAATTTTACATAATTAGATAAATTCAACTTTAGCATCAAATAATATTTATTCAGTGATTCACAAATCATAGCCACAATAACCAATCACAACTGAAGTTTCCTGACTTGCTACCTGCTGACTCGAGTCTGCTGCGATTACTACTCGAGCTAATCGAGTGCCATCGAGAATCGAGTCTGCCACCGAGTGAAGTCGACTCGTCGCATCGCTAGTTGAGGAAGGGAAGGGGGGATATCACGGACCAACTGTCGCCTGCACGAGCCCCTCGTGGGCGGCCACGCATTATTCTTTTACCACAATTTCAGGACACAACTTGAGAAGGAATTTCAAAGTTGGGGAATACTCGTCTTAGGACACCGCTCGTCTTAAGACATGCGAGCTTCGGACAGCGCCGTGACGTCAGAGGGTCGTGTACACGTTGTCATTGAGGACAAGTTAAACTGTATCCACGCGTGCATGTGTATTTGTACTTCCATTGGTACATAGTTTGATAGACACGCCTTGCATAAGGAAAATAAGAACCGAATCCCGTGCTGCCTGGTCTGGGGTTGAACTGGAGCAACAGCCAATAAACAACCAACTGATGCTCGAATGCACAAAGGATTTGTGGAGTCTAGTTTGTTGCCGNCACGCGTGCCTTAATTCTCAGTAAATCTGTACCTGTACTCAACGGGTTAAACCTGAAAACTGCCAATCTCTTCTTGCCGTAGAACTGTTCAAGCATCGCGTGATTCGTGACTGAAAATTACATTTTGTCACTGACCCGACCCCAAGGAAAATCACAGAAGTAAGAAGAAATCACGACAAGTGTTGAAAGTTTACCTTGGCACCACTTGAACTCTCGAAACTCCCGTGATGTGGGTCTCTGCCCATTGCACGGTCAGCGCTGCATGTTTCGCAACGTCAGTGTGGGCCCCAGCGGCGGATGCTACTCGAAAGATGCGACGGGTTGGCGGTTTCAAAAATCGATTACACTCGAGTACTTAAATAAAAGAATCGCGATCGAAGTTGAGTCCAAGTACTCGGGTACTTAACTAGCAAACTCGGATTTTTTAATGGCAACAGCTCTATTATGCAAGTGTTCTAATGATACATTATTTTTTTACTTACATTTACCATCAAGTAACCACAACGATTAGAGACCTGAAAAATTCGCGAGTTCAACGACCTGCAGGCTATACTCCATTGTCTTACGTAAAACCATGCAAATATCACTGTTCATTGGTTGCTTGTTGTATTGGCGGAAGACGGTGATTCGATCTGTATTTTACTGTGTATTTATTATTGGCTCAGAGTTGTCCAGGAGGTGTAAACTAATGGGCGGACCAATAGCATTAGCAATACAAATGTACGAGGTTTTGAATTCTAGCTTGTCCCCAAATGAAACCGGGAATTTTTCAGGTCTCCAACAATGATACATGCACATTGTTTTAAACATGTTCTTGCATTCATATTACATAAGAATCACTTAAAAAACCTATGAAAGTTGAAAGAAAAATACAAGTTGTGAGATCACTAAATGTAAGTACAATTTTACATAATTGCATAAATTCAACTTCAGCATCAAATAATATTGATTCAGTGATTCACATATCATAGCCACAATAACCAATCACAACTGAAGTTTCCTGACTTGCTACCTGCTGACTCGAGTCTGCTGCGATTACTACTCGAGCTAATCGAGTGCCATCGAGAATCGAGTCTGCCACCGAGTGAGGTCGACTCGTCGCATCGCTAGTTGAGAAAGGGAAGGAGGTGATATCACGGACCAACTGTCGCCTGCACGAGCCACTCGTGGGCGGCCACGCAATCTTCTTTTACCACAATTTCAGGACACAACTTGAGAAGGAATTTCAAAGTTGGGGAATACTCGTCTTAGGACACCGCTCGTCTTAGGACACCGCTCGTCTTAGGACACCGCTCGTCTTAAGACACCGCTCGTCTTAAGACATGCGAGCTTCGGACAGCGCCGTGACGTCAGAGGGTCGTGTGCACGTTGTCATTGAGGACAAGTTAAACTGTATCCACGCGTGCATGTGTATTTGTACTTCCATTGGTACATAGTTTGATAGACACGCCCTGCATAAGGAAAATAAGAACCGAATCCCGTGCTGCCTGGTCTGGGGTTAAACTGGAGCAACAGCCAATAAACAACCAACTGATGCTCGAATGCACAAAGGATTTGTGGAGTCTAGTATGTTGCCGNAACTGGAGCAACAGCCAATAAACAACCAACTGATGCTCGAATGCACAAAGGATTTGTGGAGTCTAGTATGTTGCCGAAGGAATCACAGCGCGTGAAAAAACCTACAGTATGTTCGTTGATGTCGCTACTAAACTTTCACAAACGAGAGGCGCGGACAATTCAGCAAATCACGTTTTTCAACAAGGAAGAAGTTCAAAAGACCAGCCACTGGCTGCTTGCTACGTACAACTCCAACCACAAATATCCTTTGCGTGCAACATATCCTCGACAGTGGCCACTGAAATGAAGGGGGTTAAAGTAAATATATTTTTGTAGAAGGCCCCTAACACGGCCAGTGCTGGCGGGTTAACACAGGCCAGTGGTGGTTGCCCAGTGCCGGAGGGGCGACATAGGGAGAGAGTGAGTGAAGAGATTTGGTCTTGAGAGCCGACGAGGGCGAAGTGAGGTGAGTATGAAACAGCGCCATGATAAGGGGGGGAGGAGCTCCCCGAGAAAACACGCCTACCAGTGGCATCGCCCGGCACAATTCCCACACGCGAAAACCCGGGAGTGACCCCGGAGGGAATCGAACCCGGTTCGCCTAGGTGGAAGGCGAGTGGTGTAGCCACTTCGCCCACACCAGATTTTCGCGCAGCGCAGTGGTGGTCCAGCGCCAGATGCTGTTGCAAGGGCGATGGTGGAAGAGCAAAGCAGGGGTACAGCGGGGACCAGTGTCGGTCGCAGAGAGGCGGGCAGACCACTCGTCGGCGTGGTCCTCCATTACCGGCGCCGACATGACAAGCGGGCAGCCCTCTCTCGCCAAGGACACTCCCCGTCCATCCGTCACAGCCGCGGGCCGGGGCTGCTGCTGACACCGAGTGTGCACTCCCCCCTGCGCCCTCCACTGCCGCTCTCCAGCGCACTCGCCGCCCCTCGTTCTCCCCCTCCCTCCTCCCCTACTACAATCAAACACCACTGCATTATACTTATATCATTGTCAGCACTCTCATTTAATTATTAGAAATAACGGGCAGGTCTACCTGTCCATCCAACTGCGCTGCGCGGTGTTTCAAACCCGGGTTGTCTACGACGCTATCATACCGATGTGCTGATCTGCGAAAATAACTACCTGGTGCCTCATCTATCCTACGTGCAAGGCGCTTAACTACGTGCAAGGCGCTTAACTACGTTTGCAGAGTCTACGCTGTGCTGCGCGTACCAACGGGACTTCAAGTTGTGATCCTATCATTGTATTGCCGGAAAGTCTGAATCGAAGTCCGATGCAGGTTTCTGTAATAGTTTCCCATGTTTCAAACAAGTGTATTATGAGATAACGGCTTGTGTGAAAAAGTAGTTTGTAGATATGTCGGAGGACTTGCGAATAGCATTTATAATGTGCATGATGTATTTGGAGCATTATTCATACCTAGAGACCTGAAAAATTTCGCGAGTTCGACGACCTGCAGGCTAGACTCTACAGTCGTATGTACAAATATGCCGATGTCAACTGCACATTGGTTGTCTGCTGTCGCAACGGAAGGCGGTAATTGGACGCCGTTCTCCAGGAGGTGTCAAACGCCGTGTGGACCAACGGCTAAAGTTATATAAACGGTCGTGTTTTGAATTCTAGCTTGTCCTAAAATGAATCCGCGAATTTTTCAGGTCTCTATTCACGCCTCATCTGAAGAACGTTTTCTTTTCGTNTCACGCCTCATCTGAAGAACGTTTTCTTTTCGTACATTGGTATAACTAGAACACGTGTAGTGGTTTCGTAAAAAAAAAATATATAAAAAAAAAACGCGGATTTCAAATATTTTGCGACGCATTTCAAGCGTAGGGCACGCGACGATCTAAGAGAAGAGGGAAGAAGCACGACCTTGTGTAGATAACGTGTTTCCCGTCCGTACACTTGTCTTTGTCGAGTAGTAGCTTTGTCGAACTCCCCCGCGCGCTTCGCAGCAAGCGGGGGAGAGACTTGACGACGCCGAAGACGCGAGAAAGCGAGCCTCCTTTGATGTGCTCCCGAGCAATCAGACCACCCCCTCGGCCGATCACACACGCCGCGGGGTGCGGCGATGGGGCTCGACGGAGGGTGGAAAGAAACGCCCCGGCTCTAAGTGGCAATTCCGTGCCCGTTTGATAGCCCGTGGCAACGCAAGCAGGAAATAAAACCCCCTTCCTCCAGTCTTCCCCGGGCCCTGGGCACCTTGTCGATACTTCAGCGCGATGACACAGTCAGCCCTCCTTCCTTTCGGAACACGGGATAAGGACTTCGGGATGAACTCCGCCGGCTCGTGCCTGCCTGCCAGACGATGTAACTTACGTTCATCTTCCCCGTCGCAGTGTGAGTGAGCACATTGCGTGTGCACCATAGCTCAGGTTCCAGCCCCTTGAACTGCGTCGCAGTGTGAGTGAGCACATTGCGTGTGCACCATAGCTCAGGTTCCAGCCCCTTGAACTGCGTCGCAGTGTGAGTGAGCACATTGCGTGTGCACCATAGCTCAGGTTCCAGCCCCTTGAACTGCGTCGCAGTGTGAGTGAGCACATTGCGTGTGCACCATAGCTCAGGTTCCAGCCCCTTGAACTGCGTCGCAGGGGGTTTCAAATACATGTTTCTACACGGAACTCCCGGATCTTCGCATGTGGGAATCGTGCTGGACGATGCCGCTTGCCGGCGGGTTTTCTCGGGGTACTCCCGTTTCCCCCCGCCCTTGCATTCCAGCGTCGCTCCATTCTAGGGTTTCATTTCTGTCATGCCCGGGGATGACGGTCACCTACGGGTCCCAGCTGGAAAGACCGTCCCTCGGAGGGTGTCGCCTTGCCCTGGGTGCACTCCCCACACACCATTTATTTATTTTACACGAAACTATCAACAATGCGTCTAATGTGCTGATCTGTGAAAAGGCTGTTGAGTGATTTTAAGACGTCACGCACGCGCATTAGAAACATCGTTCCAGAGCACAAGGCAGCTAAAAAACTGCTTTTTTTTTCAAAGCGCAATGTTTCAAAATATACTCGTCAGATACTGTACATACAAAAATACTCAAAGGCCCTGTCCTGAACCNACCATTTATTTATTTTACACGAAACTATCAACAATGCGTCTAATGTGCTGATCTGTGAAAAGGCTGTTGAGTGATTTTAAGACGTCACGCACGCGCATTAGAAACATCGTTCCAGAGCACAAGGCAGCTAAAAAACTGTTTTTTTTTCTTTCAAAGCGCAATGTTTCAAAATATACTCGTCAGATACTGTACATACAAAAATACTCAAAGGCCCTGTCCTGAACCTTGCTTCAAATCAATCAAACGATAGGATCACCGCTTACAGTCCCATAGGTACACGCAGCAGCACAACGAGAACACTGTACCCTGCGCTTAGAGGCGATGGCGCACTTGATGCGGGTGGCAACGTAGCCCTTTTCGCTCTCGAGCTTCTAGAGTTCAAACGCGAAAACTAGCTTCAGGTACGCGGGCCCATTACATGATGACGTCCGCTTTCTCACCATCGCCAAGTTGTTACGGCTAAAATATTTTTTTGTCTATTTGTCTACATTACACGCATTACATTTTCCGCATATTTGACACGTCGTTGTAGAAGCGTACTGAGAAAGCGAAATAGTAAATTTTAAGCACAGAGTAAATAAAAATACAGAGGCGAACAGCAGCTTGATTCACGAAATCCAGCCTCACACGCCAGCAAAATAACGTCACTTACCAGCAACAAGTCGGAACGTCGTTCGCCAATCAGCGCCTCGTAACCTACTCGCCGGCCGGCAGTTCAACCATTACGGAACCTTCAGTGGCATGCAGTAGCCAATCACACACAATGCCCATTCCCACAGCCTCGCGCAGCCAATCAGAGACTGGGTTCGCTCACATCGAAGTGGATTGGAGAGATTTTTGGCGGCTCTTAAGATCGGGGTATTGAGAGCTGACGAAGGTGTAGCGAGGTGAGAATGGAGCAGTGCTGGAATGCAAGGGCGAGGGAAACGAGAGACCACCGAGAAAACCCCTCCAATCAGCGACATCGTCCGGGCACAATTCCCACATGCGAAAATTCGGAGCGGCCCCGCCGGGAATCGAACCCAGTTCGCCTATACTTTCCCCTAACATATTCACTTACATGAATATTTAATAAATGAAAAACTTTGTCATTTGATTACAAATTGTACGCAAATGACAGATGCAGCTGACGTTAACTTATAGGCTATTAACGGTAAAGTGAGCACGTTTAAAAGCTTTCTAATTTGGAACAATAATCAATAAATACATTTTATTTTAGCCTCGGGCGTTAAGTTTCGAGTGCGGTGGAATAAACACACTGTGTTCATCACCTACTTACACGGCAATATCTATTTTAAAAAATGGCTAAAGGATAAAATTTAGGCGAACGGAAAAAGTAACAATGGTCTCAAAAGTGCTCACTTTACCGTGAACGGCCTATAGGTAACTGCATGGAAAAATATACATAAAACAAATTCTAGGAAAGTATTTTATTCGCGGGTCATTCTGATATGTCTGGCGCGGTCACAAGTGGACAAAGTTCCCGGTGGAACCGGCGCTGGCCTCTCCTACCTCCCCTCCTGGTGGCCGAAGCCTCTAAAGGGCTATACCAGGAGCACTTATCTTTCTACACTTTTACTGTATCCCCCGCAAGTTAGATCTTACTCGGCTCTTTTACATGAATCTCACAGTACCACCGGGAAACTTTGCATTTTTGACACCACCATGCGTCCAAAAGGTATACTAAGAATTTACTCACACATTCTCTACCGCGTCTGCGCGTAGCCTTCTTTCACGTTTCAAATAAGCATGGTGGTATATCCCTTTATCAACTTTTCGCGGCTCAGTGCGTCCGGGCAGTGTGGTCACAAGTGGACCGCGGGACACTAACTGAGGGTCTGTGAGAACAACCCCTCACAGGACCTGAGGGAAGACCGGGCGAATGTGAGTCAGACACAGTACCGCCGAGTCAAGGCGGATCAACGCTTGCTGCAACGAGGTGATCTGCGGAGGGTGTGGGGAGAGGACGGGCGATAACACACCCCCTCCCCCTCTCTTACAACGCTCGACCACGCCGCATGCGATAACCCCCCGCGGACGACGTGTTCGGCGACGCAAATACCAGAGCACGATGCGAGCCCTGCCTAATGAAGTGGTCCTCGGAGAGGATGAGTAGGGGGGCTGCGACCCCCGATAAATCACACCTCTAGGGCACCCCCTGCCGACGTCACAACGTGATGGAGTGTCTCCCCTGGGCGGCGAGTCCCGAACCCCGGACACTACCGATCGCCCTCGTTGCCAGACTCACGCCGACGTCCCCTGCAGAGCTCGGGATTGGCTCGNCTCCCCTGGGCGGCGAGTCCCGAACCCCGGACACTACCGATCGCCCTCGTTGCCAGACTCGCGCCGACGTCCCCTGCAGAGCTCGGGATTAGCTCGTCTTCTATCAGCGCCGGGTATCCGGTGGGTACATCCCCGTCCTTCGATCACTAGAGCCTCGGGTATTGTCAGCAGGCTAGACTGCACCGTCCTCTATACACTGCAGACACTATCGTTTGCCTATTGGTTGCGGAGATCTAGTGAGGTCTTGTTACAGGACTGTTCGACANCTATACACTGCAGACACTATCGTTTGCCTATTGGTTGCGGAGATCTAGTGAGGTCTTGTTACAGGACTGTTCGACCCTAACTCACACTTACTACTGGCTCACAGTTCAACACGGCGTGTATAAACAACTGCCGCACAACACAGTGTAAGGAGGAGAGAACAAGTGTTAGAAGTCTACCGCGCCACCGAGCGANCTATACACTGCAGACACTATCGTTTGCCTATTGGTTGCGGAGATCTAGTGAGGTCTTGTTACAGGACTGTTCGACACTAACTCACACTTACTACTGGCTCACAGTTCAACACGGCTTGTATAAACAACTGCCGCACAACACAGTGTAAGGAGGAGAGAACAAGTGTTAGAAGTCTACCGCGCCACCGAGCGANTGTATAAACAACTGCCGCACAACACAGTGTAAGGAGGAGAGAACAAGTGTTAGAAGTCTACCGCGCCACCGAGCGAATTCACAAAATGCTCAGGGCTCCATCAATCACACATTTAACCCGTTCAGTCTCCGGATCCATTATTACAGAGTAGCCAAGTATACGTGGACACAGAATAGGTAAGCATACACAACCGAAATGACGAGGCGGTTCCTTTTATGTAAGCGAAATCGGTAGTTTTTTTTTTCTGGTCACGCAAAGTTGTGGAAACTAACCTCGAGTCTGATAGGCTGTTGAACGTTATGGAATATTACCTATTGGGCGGTCGGTCTACCTGGGGAGTTAGACTCCACCGAGCTGATTGGTGAACAAAGTTCCGCCATATCGCTGGCTAGTGTCGCCAGTTAGCTGGCGTGTGGGGCAGGGGTTCGCGGAACACGCAACTATTTCATCCCTGTATTCTTAAGTATCCCGCACCATGGTCGAGGACGTGTTGCGTAAGGATATTATGGTCAATACTTTACTCGACAAGTTATCAGTGGCCAGTGCTTTGGNATGGTCGAGGACGTGTTGCGTAAGGATATTATGGTCAATACTTTACTCGACAAGTTATCAGTGGCCAGTGCTTTGGGAGTTTCCTTATGAGTAGAGACCTGAAAAATTCGCGAGTTCAATTACCTGCATGCTAGACTCTACAGTCGTATGTACAAATATGCCGATATCAACTGCACATTGGTTGTCTGCTGTCGCAANTGCTAGACTCTACAGTCGTATGTACAAATATGCCGATATCAACTGCACATTGGTTGTCTGCTGTCGCAATGGAAGACGGCAATTGCACACCGTTCTCCAGGAGGTGTCAAACGCCATGTGTACCAATGGCTAAAGTTATATAAACGGTCGTGTTTTGAATTCTAGCTTGTCCTAAAATGAATCGGTGAATTTTGAGACATGCTATAATTCAAAACACGTATGTTGATATATCTTTAACTATTGGTGCACACGGTGTTTGACACCTCTTGGAGAACGCTGGCCCAGTCGCCGCCTTCCACTGTGACAGCAGACAACCAATGTGCATTTAATACTTGCATATTTGTAAATAAGACTGTAGAGTCTAGCCTGCAGGTCATTGAACTCGCGAATTTTTCCGGTCTCTACTTATGAGTAGTCTGATTTGTTGAAGTTTCAGTATTTATCACCTGTAAATGGTTAATGCCGCCATTAAGGAACACGCAGTGCGTTATTCACTGGTTGCGAGAAGCACGTTCGACAAAGTACAGCGCTCGTAAAAAATTAAAACGACCCCAACACTTGAACTCGTAAATTAAAACGGGGACTGAACGGGCTAACACTTTGACTGCGGTACAGATTTGCTGATAATTGAGACAAGCTGGAAGTTAGTCGGCCACGTTCACGGCTACGTGGCTATCAGTTCTGCTGGTCACTGCATTCTCATTTGCAGCTTCCTATTGGTTTACGCACCACCGGACACGCTTTATGTACTGTGAAACGTTCATTACTGGCCGGCTCTGCAAATATAATGCCGAGTTGAAAGCGTATTAGCTATATATATATATATATATATATATATATACCTACGTAGAGTAGCATACAATCTATCCTTTTCATTTGAATAGTATACACTTCGAGTGTCACTGACATAATATTACATTGCAAAGAACCTTATGAAAACGGCCGGCGAAGTAACATTTCTTCGCCCGTGTCTTCAAAGAATTTGGACGTCTTAATCATACGGAGAACTCCATACAGCTCAGTTAAATTCAAGATACGAAATGTTACGTGAGCAGGACTCAGTGATACGCACCACCTGGATACACACTGCAACAAACCTGAACAAAGCGCTAAAAAATTGTAAGTAGATGTAAATAAGTAATTCTGGACCACCCTAGGATTGCAGAGCTTCAGACGTATTAATTGTACAGAAGAATGACGCGTTTAAAAGTTTACAGCATTTTGAACATCCTATTGCAAAGTGGCTGACCTTGAAGCAAAAGGTGAATGACCTGTCAAGATTGCTGATATTTTATTTTGTAGATGCAACATTCAAGAGTACACAGAGTATATTTAAGACAGTGTTAAGGTCCTATGGGAGCTGGCACTCATGCTCCAGAGTGTACGGTATCTTCACCGACAGGCAGACCCAGAAATCTGGGTGAGCCAGTAAGAATTTATTTTATACGTCCCATAAGGTAGTCAGGCAATAGCTTGGGACTTATAACATTAGCATTTTTTCGGTATCACTCTATAATTCGCCGTCGTATGTATATTCGAGACGGTGCCGTTTGTTTACTGGCTTCTTCTGCACCAGTGAGGACCCATTTTCTCTTTTGACTTAGGTGAACATGATTAAACTATCCCATAGTCAGTTGTTAAAAAAAATNCCAGTGAGGACCCATTTTCTCTTTTGACTTAGGTGAACATGATTAAACTATCCCATAGTCAGTTGTTAAAAAAAATGTGGTCCAGTTACAAAACAAATTTAAACGCACAAGGATTTAGAGTATATCCTGTCTTTAGATGATAANAAAAAAAATGTGGTCCAGTTACAAAACAAATTTAAACGCACAAGGATTTAGAGTATATCCTGTCTTTAGATGATAACGTGAATTTTGCAGATCTATAGTAATGTGCCAAAAAAAGAAGGAAATAATTTCCGATTACTTGAACGGTCGTACGTCCGGAAGTAATCTGCCAAGAGCGGAAGCCCACACAAGCCGCAGAGGTCGCGTGGCGTGAGACGGTTGGTCACGTGAGCCCAGCATCCGGCGGCACGAAGCGACGGTGGTGCCCTGCCGTATGGCGCGGTGAGACTCGCAAGCTCGCTAGTCCGCAGCGCACGCCATCTCGTCTCCGAGACCAGATACTATCAGCTAACCCCCGGAAATTTCGCGAATTTCCCTGCAAGTCGGCTATAGCAAAGTTTACAGTAAAAAAAATTAAGCGTTAAGAATTATGCAGTATTTGCGGTTCTCGTATACGGAACTGTGTCTCCTAAATTTAAGTCTCAGAACTCACCTGATAATTCTTAGTCCAACCAGTGGAAACGTGTAACAAGANAACTGTGTCTCCTAAATTTAAGTCTCAGAACTCACCTGATAATTCTTAGTCCAACCAGTGGAAACGTGTAACAAGACTGTCGTGTTTACTTTTGTTCCTAACCTAATATCGTTTAACACAACCATATTTAAACCGAGCACACTTAAAACCGAGCATACAATATTTGGCTCGTATGAATATTTGGCTCGTATGAACAAAGCAGACATTTTTTAGTACATAAGCTTATTTTTGTGAACAAATAAAACCATTAACATGTGCATACACATGCCTTTTAATTTTTTTTTACTTGCATTACTGTAAATAACAGTTTCCCGCCGACAACATAAACTGCTATATTCTGATTGGTCGACGCCCCACAAGTTTTACTTCAGATATAAAATCGAACAATTTCTTTTAACGCTCAAGGAAATTCCAACAACGCACACGACCTACTATGTTACATTGGAAACCAATACATACTATAGCACATTTTCAGTTCGTCTGCACACGTAATAACACATAACTCAACGCTTGATTTTTCTATTGTGAACCTAACTTACGTATTTCTTGCCCATACGTTATATTGCGATGTATACTGTACGTGTATGTCTGTTCGTTGGATCTTGAGCTGTCCGTACATGATCGGCCCCACTCATGATCTGTTCGTTATTGGCAGAGACTTGCAAAATTCGCGCTATGATTTCGTGCAAGGATTGATTACACTGTAAAATATACATGCATACACGAGAACATTCCTTGAGTCCATTGGCAGCTGTCCTTAACACGAAGTCATTTGCCTGAGTTGATGGCGTTGCATGGGATTGGTCACTCCACCGGTGAACATCTATCATTGGCTGGAGAGTCGTTCCGGACGTGACGTATATCAGGTGATGGAGCTCAACCTGTTGCCAGAATGAAGTGGAGTGGAGAGTTAAGAGCTGCTCTTAACATCGCGGTTTTGTGAGTCGGCGAGAGTGAAGCGAGGATTATTGGAGCAGCGTCGGAATGCAAAGGCAGGGGAAATGCGAGATCCCCGAGAAAACCCGCCAAACTAGCGGCATCGTTCGGCACGAATCTCACAAGCGAAAATCCGGGGAGCGGCTCCACCGGGAATGGAACCCGGTTCGCCTTGATGGGAGGCGAGTGCTCTAGCCTTTGATGCACCGTGGCCCCTTTCTGCTGTCAGAAAAACAACGCGAATTCTGCATGTCCCCAGAAATAATGCAAACCTGTTTTAACAGAAACACAGCTGTAGTCTACACTTAGTATCTTCACACTTTTTTAATTAAAACGTTCGAAAAAGCATCCTATGTATAACGTGTTCCTTCACAGTTTTCTGAAGCATGCTAAAGACCTACTTACAGGATATTCCTCCACCTTGTGCAAACTAAGTTTAACTAAGTTTGGAAAATTACACAAAAGAACAACGCACCGCATTATTATAGTGCTTCATTTATTAATAATATGAATAAAAATAGTGAGAAAATATGTGTGTTTTTTTTTTAACTTCTAGTAAGAAATAGTTCTCATGCAAAATATTGTTGATCTGAGTGCGCACGCATACGGTGCGTGCGTAGGTCCTTTGGTGTAATTTTCTGGACTTCGTTAAGCTTTGTTTGGACGTGGGGAAGGCAAGTTGTAAGTATGGTCCATTCATGGTGACTTACAACTTTCCTGAAGCCCTGCTGAAGTTCTGCTTTCAGGCAATTCCTCATCCTCAAACAAACAAAGCTTAACCAAGTTTAGAAAATCACACNCCCTGCTGAAGTTCTGCTTTCAGGCAATTCCTCATCCTCAAACAAACAAAGCTTAACCAAGTTTAGAAAATCACACCAAATGGACAACGCACCTTATTTATGGGCACTGAGTTTAATAATATTTTACATTACAAATATTTATTACTAGGCATTACCAACACACATGTGTTGTCCTTGTTATTATTAATATTAATTGTAAATAAAATATTGTAATTTACAGATTAAATATAAGTTAATTTCGTTTGGACTAAAAGTAGGATACTTGTATGTTAACAGAAGTATAAAAGGATTTTGATACATAACATATTTAGAAAATATTGAAACATACCATACATGGAATGTTTTTTCGAAGGTTTCATTTTAAAAAATGTGAAGAAACTGTGAATAGACTCTAAGCATGAATAAACAATAAAAAAAAATTACTTTGTTGCAACCAGAAAATGTTTAGTTAGTATTCACCTTGCCAAATACGTTTTGCCGTGGAGTGGAGTGGGGACATTTGGGTGGATTTTAACGTCGAGGTCTTGAGAGCCGATGAGGGTGAAGCGAGGTAAGGAGCAGCACCAGAATGAAAGGGGGTGAAACGGGAGATCCCCGAGAAAACCCGCCACTCAGCGGCATCGTCCAGCACGATTCCCGCATGTGAAAATCCGGGAGCGACCCGTCCGTGAATCGAACCCGGTTCGCCTTAGCGGGAGGCGAGTAGTCTAACCACTACATCACCGCGGCCCCAAAGTTTTGTGGTGAACACTTAATTATTAGCTTGTCTCAACTTAGCTTTTGTGGTCCGTAATAAATAATTTTTTAATACCCGAGGTGAGACCTTTACAAAATATTNGCTTGTCTCAACTTAGCTTTTGTGGTCCGTAATAAATAATTTTTTAATACCCGAGGTGAGACCTTTACAAAATATTCTTCTCCGTGCGAAGCTGGGACTGTGTCGGGAAGCAGGGGGCGTCATGTGCAGATCAGATGGCGACCAGAAGCACTTCTTACTCTCCCGGGATGGCGTAAATGTTGCAGAAGAAGGGGGGGGGGATGAGTGTGGAGAGGTGGGAGGAGCAGTATCAGCCACTCGAAGCAGGCAGCACTTGTGTCCCCAGGCACGACGCTTGCCTCTGAGTCACAGCTACAACCCCCCCTTCCCCTACTCCAAGCAACCTCTCGCCGTCACATCGGCGATGTGACAAGCTCGTGATCAATGATTCAGGCGCCCTCAGATCGTGGTCCAGCCAGCCGGCCTCGCGAAACGCCGCAGCATCGCGCATCACCGGCTTATTGCCCGTCGCTACGTACTGCTCGACAAACTCAAGTGAAATACCCGCAGGGCGGCTATGGTCTATTCCCGATATCTTTGCAGGCTTTGAATAAAACGTTTGGAAAAACACCCTATATGGCAATTATGCTTGTTTCCTAAGTATGAATTATTATATTTAATTTATAATTAATATGAATTAGAACTGAGAGAAAATAGGTGCGTTGTTAATACCTAGTAAGAAATAGTTCTCATGGAAAATATTAATAAAATGAATGCGCACGAATTCTGTGCATTTCCCCTTTGGTGTAATTCATTAGACTTGGGAGGAATAACCTGATACTAGAACTTTAGCAAGGCTTCAGAAAAGTTGGAACTAACTTTTCCAGGCAACGTGTTACTTTTCGTTAACCAAGATACACGGCAGAAATTATAAATGTTTTTATATTATTTCTTTAAGAATTAGAAATTTATAACATGCCTTGTAGGGCAGAAGTGCTCACCGGAAACAAGTCTGTCTCTCCCGGGGGACAGGTTCCCAGAACCACAGTCCGCATCACGTCACCATTTTTTTCCCCTTCGGAACCTGGCCGTTTCCGAGGCCGGAACGACGAGCACCAGTCTCAATCGCGGACAACTAAACAGGAAACTTTACCGTGCCTGGTAAATTGCGAAAAAGGGAGTGGCGATAATGGTAAAGGGGAAGGGGGATTACAAAAAAGTGCAGGAGAGCGAACACATTCCGCACACGAATCCCGTGCGGGCAGGTTTCATTTACATCGGTTTTGTAAAGGTCCTTGGCACGGCGCACGTTGTGATGGGGGTGATGGGGGAGAAGAATGAGGCAGGGAGGGGAGGGGACGTGAGCGGATTGCATTACATGCAGTTTGTTGAGGGCAGGGCCTTCTCGCGCCAAGAATGCCAAAACCAGAGCCGGGCATATTTGTGGGCCAAGACCACTTCCTCCGCCGAAAAAGCAGCTAGCGCAGTACTCTCGATCCTTCGCAGTTACGGGCAGTCGCCAACCTGGAGCTGGTTTCCACGTCGCGCGCTGGAACCATAAGGGCGACACTGCCACGCGCATCA
This sequence comes from Clitarchus hookeri, assembly GCA_002778355.1. Classification (NCBI taxonomy): domain Eukaryota; kingdom Metazoa; phylum Arthropoda; class Insecta; order Phasmatodea; family Phasmatidae; genus Clitarchus; species Clitarchus hookeri. The sequence continues at coordinate 223,011 of NQII01001778.1, forward strand.
AGTGCACCATGGCCACTAAGCGCAAGGCTCTGAACTGGCGTGTAGTGTTCTCGTCGTGCTGCGTGTACCTATGGACGTTTCAGCGGCAACTCTTATCATTTTACTGCTGGAAATTCTGTAAGAAGGTTCAGTGCAGGGCCATCGAGTATTTTTGTGTGNGCGGCAACTCTTATCATTTTACTGCTGGAAATTCTGTAAGAAGGTTCAGTGCAGGGCCATCGAGTATTTTTGTGTGAATATGTCGCGTATATTTTGAGATTACAGCTCTTTGTAAAAGCCGTTTTTAAGCATTGTTGAAGTGCTCTCGAATGGGGTTTCTAATGTTATTTCCGAAGTTTAATGGCGATGGTGTCATGAAACTGAATTTTGATTTTGATTGGATCTCCATTNGTTTCTAATGTTATTTCCGAAGTTTAATGGCGATGGTGTCATGAAACTGAATTTTGATTTTGATTGGATCTCCATTGCCTACAATAACTTTAAAAAAAAAAGTAACACATGACATGGATTAGAAACACAATAAAATAAAAATGATATGATATAATTAAGCACATATGTGGTACAAGAGACAGTGATCCAGTTAGACAAAGAGCTACACAGAAACAAGAGTAGGCAGCATAATTATGACGATTCCTGGAAGCTATAAGAAATACGGAGACATTCCGTATTCTGTATTTACGGAAATCAGCTCCGTTTTTCGTAATTACGGATCGCATTTAAGTATATTACTCTACATTTCCTTAACTTTTTTTGTAAATAAACGGAAGCTTTATACAGCGATATACAATATTTCAGCTGCGATATCTTCACACCTTTTTAATGAAATATTTGAAAATTATCATATATATGATGTGTTTTGTTATATCCTAAATTTGTCAAGTATCAAAATCGTTTTATACTTATGTTAACACAGAATACATATTTTTTAAACTGTGCTTTTATTTAAATTTAGTATCTAAATTATATTTCATTTATAATGAATATGAATAAGACAGGGAGAAAATTGGCATGTTGGTAACGCCTGGTAAGAAATAGTTATCAGGCAAAAACGTATTTTTCAACTGAATGCGCATGATTGCAGTGTTAAGGACTTACGTTGTTAAGGTTAACGTTACTCCTATTAAAGGTCGGGGAGATCTATGTTAAAAGTTTGGCGACAAAACATTTTTGTCACTAGATAAGCGCTAGCGTCGGCAATGTACTAGATTTTCTCTATTTTCTGCGTTAAAAAAAAACANACATTTTTGTCACTAGATAAGCGCTAGCGTCGGCAATGTACTAGATTTTCTCTATTTTCTGCGTTAAAAAAAAACAGAATAATTTTAATAATCATAAATCAGGTATAAAATAACTTGGTAACTAAATAAAACTTTTCTCTTTTATTATTCACGTAACTTAAATTTCACATTAGAAGTTACGTTTTGGAACACCGCACACCTATCGGCGTAACATTTCCCAATGCCAAACACTCCCGTAAGAAATTTCGTTTAAATCGTAACCTGTGTATAATAAACGTTAACTTAGTTAATCTTTGTTTGCACGAGGCGGAGGGATAGCCGGAAAGTAGAACTTGAGCCGAGCTTCAGAAAAGTTGGAAGTGCTGTATAAGAAAACGTTCGGCGAGTAGTTCCCGGATAATTGTTCGGTAAAAGTAAAGGAAAACAATTTGTTTGCTACGGAGGCTGCGAAGCTCTGAGTCCGCGGCAATCACCGGCTGCGGGGTCCCCCCCCCCTTGCCCTTATCGGGCCGGGGGTCATGCTTGTTGATCGGCCGGCTCGCGCGAGGCTTTATAAGGACTGGAGGTGTCGGCCGGAGTCGTGTAATAAACCCTGGACGTAGCGGGCTGCCATGCAGGGCGATGCTGGCGCTCCGGCGAGGAGGCAAAACAAACCGGTGTAGAAGAGTCTCCGTAGCGTTAACAGAGCGCTTAAACAACCCGCGTCGCCATTCCGCCGAGAGAGCTGGACCAGGTATACGTGACGCGGCTGCAGGCAACACCAACCTGCATCCAGTCCCATATATGCACTGAAGAGCCAAAAAAAAAAACTGGTATAGGCGTGCGTATGCAAATAACAGAGGTGTGGAACCAATCAGAGTAACGCGATGCGGTCGGCAGCTAGATCGGTTACTGCTGCTACAATGGCAGGTTATCAAGATTTAAGTGAGTTTGAACGTGGTGTTATAGTCGGCGCACGAGAGATGGGACA